>OMLF01017548.1:3256-15197 GCA_900302615.1 Holocentrus rufus | reverse complement strand
CATATATATAATATGGTAAAATACATATATCAAAATGAAAAAATACTTTTTTACAGTACAAAAGTAAGAAAAAGTACTAGAATATTTACAAACTATAAAAATGTAAAACATAAAAATTTTATTTATATACATAAAAATCTTTTTAAAAAATTGCTAAAGCATAACAATTATCGCTACTTACCTATGATAATCCTACAGCACTGGTCATGAGAAAAATTACATTTGAATGCACTTGAATGGGTATATTCATTCAGACCAGAGTTTGCATCCAACAAAACAAACATTTGAATCTTAATGGGTCAAAAATAGCATTTTTTATATAATAAACAATAATAAAGGGAATTTAGTGTCAGAAAGTTAACATTTCAAGAAAGCATTGGAGATTGCTGCACTTTTCATTGTGCAAAATCAAACTGGATGGCCCTGAAGTCTGAACCCTAGGTGTGGTCCTGACTTAATGACAGGACGGATGTGAGACCAGGCGAGTTGAGAACCTCTACTCTAAAGCACATTAAACACAGGTATAAAATGTGAATGCAGAGAGCGTGACAGCACTTACATTGCAGCTTTCATGCTTCTGCATTGATGTGTGTGTTGCTGAATGTTGTCGAACACAGGGCGGCAGTGTTTAAAAAAGTGTATTGCTCCTCAACAACAGACATCCCCCTACAGTAAACCATTCAGTGTAAGAGACCTCACAGTAGTTAAGGCAACACCTATGCAGAGACCCTTTTCAACCCCAAATACCATATGTCAAATAGTGCCAGTTTACTTGACACTGTTTCCATCAAAGCAAATGAGCTTAACGAAAACCACTGGCTCCATTTATAGAAGCTTGAAAGTTTTGATCTTGGAGGCAAAACCAGTTGTGTGCATTGATTTTCACTTGTTTTCTGTCTGTTAAACTTAATTTCTAACATTAAGGTATAATTTTTCTACATATAGTATAAATTTTATTTGTTTGTAACCATTATGTCTATTAACTTTTTCTAAATGCTGCCCTGATAATATCGCAGATGAACTGCAATTTTCAGTCATTATTTATGATTGTGGGTAGCCACTTGAAACACTGCTCTCAACAATGGTGCCTAATGAAAACACTCCACTGCTTTCCATACTCATTCAAGCTTTCTTGTAACCACGAGTGTCTGCTCACAATATTAATTTCAGATCAGCTTCAGTGTCGGAAGCTTAACAGAACAAAAGTACAAACCCATGTGGGCAAGATTATATGCTTCTACATGACAACCTCAAAGGAGGAGAACAAATAATTAGGGTAGTGTCTTGGTTTTGAGTTGACAATGTTTATTTGTGCCAACAGAATGGCGGCCTAATCACAGAGTGTCAGGAAGGTCCTTTCAGGGTGATGAGATGCTTTGCGCCATGGCAACAGATTCCTCAGCCTCCAGCGCCTCAGAAAGGCCCGTGGTATGAGGAATGTTGTCATGCCATACTTGGACTGAAGCATCCAGTCCCTCGCTACTGCTAATCTAGCTATTATCTGATAATGAGCTGTGCTGTGCTGCGCCATCATCCATTACAGAAGTTGAGAATGTTAATGAGACATTCTGTTGAACGATATTAAGATTGGATCTTCACCTTCTGACACCACATGTAAAAAAAAATTACAGTATATGACTATTATGTGCATACAGGTTCAGACTGTAGGGCTGGGAAGGCTGCCTTGTACTGGACCGGTATTTTCCCACAGTCCTTTAGACAGTGCTAAATATTCCTCCACTGCCCCCATCCAAGAGTTTTCATCCCGTTCAAACTGCACCAGGCAACTTCTCAAGTTGGAAGCCCTAAATGGCAGCATGAGGTAGATGCTTTAAATATTTTAACTTCAGTACCCAGAAATCATGCGATGTGAGATGAATAAACAGCACAAAGCACACTCATGTTTACCAACCTGGCCAGTCTGCGATCCCAAAGGATATCAAATGCATGAGAGAGGCAAAACATCTCACACCGATGAGTCCGGTTTTCTCTGGCAGTGGCTTTTTCTGCTGTGTAGCCAACAATAAGTATTTTACACTGAAGTTTCATCACTTCATGTGAGAGAGTGTGGGATGCCATTCTCTAATGCAGCCATATTTTGTGATTTAGGCTGGTAAGATGGAAAGATTTTTCTACAAAATCTTGCAGTGCAGCTTTAAAGGTACACTGTCATTTTGTCATTCTTTCACACCATCTAGTGGCTTTTGACATCTGCATCTGTAAACAGATTCCAGCGTGATCGGGAGTTTGAAACTAAATACTATCTCATTTATCATTGTTAGATGCAATATTTTTACACCAAAGGCTTACAGGCTTATATATAAGATTAGAAACTACAATGAAACATGACATGACAAAGAGTGCTGCTTTTGTCTTCCCACTTCCTGCACAATATCTAGCAAGGGATCTGTGAGCCTTCCAAGTCTTTAAGTTTTGAATGAGAAAACACAAACCACTCCTTTGTTTTTCTCTTTACCGTTAATTATTACACAGGCAATCAGTTAGGGACTCAATTTGTCGATATATGTATTGTTTATTTGGTTTGGGATTATCCGTACCTGCTGCTATCTTCCCTATGAAGTCCAGCAAACCGAAAATGGGTGGTGCATATAAAATGGATAGGATACAACAAGTCTGAATGCAGAAACTAATGGGATGAGAGCAGAGGCGAGGGTAATAACGTTAACAATGTTTGGCTAAGGGGAGCTACACACAGCATATGTTACCTGAACAACAAATGTAAGAGCAAATTGTTACTTCCGTAAACGTGGTTAGCTCACAATGATAACGTTATTCCAAAGTGACTGAACGAGTCCGGGCATTCAACAGCTTGAAATGTGTGTGTGCGTGTGTGTGAGTGTGAGTGTGAGTGTGTGTGTGTGTGTTAGCCTGGCTAACACCAGACTCCACAGACCATCTCTGCCTCGCACACTCAGCATCAGCCTGGCTTACCTTATGTGTTGGGGGATTGTCCCCAAAACAAAGGAAAACAAAACGGCCAGACGGGCTTGGCTATTTTCAGACCTGGAAATCTCAGCAGCCATCACGGCAGCAGTTTATTGACTGGTACTGATCAACAACACTTGTGCACCCCACTGCTGTGTTACTGTCATTTGCACACTTGAGTGACTAAATTACATATTGTACCTTTAAATACTGCGGTAAAACAAGGCTGTATGTAGGAAAGGCTTGTAATTTGTCACTGTATCAGAATTCATTTGTTTTGTCCCATTTTGCATGTCAGTGCTGCAGCATGTCAACAACCAATCAACTGGGCCAGATTCCTCGTGCAACAGTTGAACTTCACGAATTAAAGCCGCTCTGACTCTGATTCTGAAACTCAAGATGGAGGTGGGTCGGAAGCTCAAGCTGTGCTCTCCTCATTTTTTCACCTGCAAACCGAACTGATGCATGTCATATGTTGCGTTAAAATAAGCAATACCATCTCTTTTCATCCCCTTTCAAATTCTCAGCACCTGAGAGCATCCAGCAGCAGCACAAGTAGAACCAGGCCGAGACATCAGGGAGGCTGAAAGAAGTGGCTTCATCCCCATCTAAAGGGATGAGAGAGGGGGGCCACTGGCACAGAGTCAGGCCTGATGACTTACTGAAGCACATGGGACCTTTGGAGAGAGGCCACCATCTGGTGTCTGTCACAGAGATGTGCTGACGCCACAACAAGAAACATGGAGGCTTCGCGCTGTCTGTCTCTCTGCATCTTCCTGTTGAAGATGCAGAGAGACAGACAAACCCACCGCCGCTCCCCGCTCTCCCTCTCTCTCTCTCTCTCTCTCTCACTCCTCCTCTCTCTGTATGTCTCAGTCTGGTCTGAAGATAGACGAGAATCTGCTGTGGGATTATGTACTGTGAGCTGCTAATAATGTTGAAGAGCCTCCTGGGCTCTCACTCCCGAAGCAACGGTGCAATAAAGCCAGGAGCTGGGAAATACACGGCTATTTAATGGAAACCGAAGCTTCTGAGCTGCTGTGCTATATTTACAGGTAGCCCTTCTGCCTCAGCGTTTGCCTCCTGCGCTTGTCCGCCTTGCCTGCCCGTCAGCCGCCTTGGAAGAGACCTGGCATCTGCTGTTCCCTGTGACTCCCCTGCAGCCTCCCACGCCACTGCCACAAGCGAACACACACACACACACACACACACACACACAGCACTTGCACAGGTAATAAAGTAAGAGGCAAAGCAGACACAGTCACTCTGAGTGTTGTTGTAAGTGACACCGGGACATGCAGCGCAACACAGGTGACACGGCGCGTAATTAAGATATTCTTCACATTAAAATGCTGGAAAAAGGAGGCAGAGTGGTGAGCCCTCTTCATTACAGTTGCCGTTTGTTGTACTTCGTGGTCTTGTTCAGTTTTCCAACTATTCAAATCTTGCCATTTAGCCTGCACCATCTGTCTCACTCCGAAGTCAGAATGGGTATGACACAACAGGGCCACTGTTTTGTTGTCTTGTTCTATTTATTCCTCGATAATGAGAAATCAGCAGAGGGACTGGCATGGTGCTTGCTGCCACACATATACACCCCTGAAACTCTTCCTAGGCCATATGGCTTGTCTACAGGGGGCTAGTTGACTCTTCTGACTCTGTGGCACCAGAAACACAGATCTTGATCTCCCTTGTTTCGGAGGTTTGACATGGATCCGCACCACCATGCATCCTCCACCCGTGGGACAACAACAGACACCCGGCGCGGTTGAAGCAGAATTGCATTCTCGGAGCGTCTCCGTCGCGCAGCCGTGTCCCTCACTCTGCGTGTGTTATCCCCGTGATTGACAGCCGGCTTGATTGTCTAAGAGCAGCGGCAATAAACTCGGCGAGAAAACTCCCGTGAAAAGGCGTCAGTCTGACAAGAGGTACATTGCGAGAAGTGATGGCGGCCACGGGGACATGCTGCGAGATTCAAGCTGTCATGATTGTCCTTCCTGTTTGTGGGACACTTTATCCACATGTGTTAATCCTGATGTCGGGCCTTGTGGTGCGTGTGCGGCGTGTCAGCTCTGAAAGAGAGAACAGCTCCGTGTGACTAATTACACGCTCTCGGACCGTCTGAACTGGCACAGATTGAGGGTGGCGCACGTGCAATATTTAATTCAGCATCCCGGCATGAAGACTTTGAAATCTAATGTCAGGCCCACTCTGCAGACACTCTCTCACACATGCAGCATTATGGGAGGCAGTGTGCAAAAACAGGAAGTGCACTACTCGTGAACTACAGTAAACACACAGTTCAGACTTAAGCAAAGGACAAATGCTGATGCCACAATTACCGTCGGCTCACAGCAGCAGTGAAGTCATCCATATTCCACATGCAATCCAGTGCTGTGCCCCTCTGAATGCTCTGACACTTGAGTTTGGTGAGGGGACCTTCTCTTTGTTCAGTGTGAAAATTCTTCCATGGTACCCCTGGGTGACAGAGGTTAGTAATTGAGAGCGACATCATTACGCAAACCTTTTGTCATGCCTGCCGCATCCATTCCCTGCGCGCTCTTTCTCTGGTCTCCATCTCCCAGTCAATTGTCTTGGACAGAGCTGGGACACAAAACCTTTTTTTTTTTTTTTCTCATTGAATTGCTGCTGTTGCTCTTTCTCAACTAAGCAATCTCACATTTCAATAAAGCAGCCAGCTAGTTTCCTCTCGCGCCAACTTCTCTGTCTTCGTCACAGTCATCATGCATTTAAGAACTTTTTTTTTTTCAATTTAGAAAACATGCGCTTGAGGTCAGGGACGGCTTGACACACACTAGAGGGGCCATGCGTTATACATTGTTCTGAGTGCCTGTAAATGCGCAAACATTTAAAGCAAAGCAATACCAGACTTGAATGATCGCAGACTCAGTAGAAAGAACATTCGTTTTGCAACCTTGAGTCAAAGGAGAGCAGTAGAGAAAGTGATGAGTGATGAATTATTGTGCAGCATGAGTGATGAAAAAAAAAACAAAGAAAAAAACAATTTGAGCACAGCAGGTGAATAGCCATACCATAGCCATTAACTTTCTTGAGCTATGCAAAACTTTCTTGGTAATTTGTAGATGAGCTAATCCTCAGTGCCAGGTAATTAGATTTCTGCTAGAATTACAAGCTGTGCTCACTAGCGAATTGAAGATTATCAGGTACAAGCCAAACCTAGGACAATTTACTTGGCACAGATATTAACTGATGGATTGCTTGAGTAACTGGATTTTTTGTGTTTTAGCTGCTACCTGTAAAAATTTACAGCAAAGCAATGCTATTGACTGTATATTGACGGGACACATATAAGTAGATATCTTGCCACATTCATGAAGACTGTTTGTCCCATCAATGCAGATCTCTCTCTCTCTCTCTCTCTCTCTCTCTCTCTCTCTCTCTCTCTCATACACTCACAAACACACACACACCTGTTTGAAGTTGTGCTCATAAGACCAGATGTCATGAATATAAATAAATATTTATGACTGTTGTCATTAAGTGTCATTTGCTCAGTTTCGTTACTTATTTGTTACTAATTAACATTGTCATGACAACCTGACATTCGAGAGCTATCATGTCACTGATAAGGCAGTGTTATGTCAGTCTTATGAAAACAATTGTTCAACTGTAACCAGAATTTGTATTATGGTGTCAAATTTGTTTCCCAAAAGAAGACAATAAAGATGAATAATTTATTAAATTTATAATTTTTAGCTGCTGTAATCCCTTTATTTTAATTTGCCATAATTGAATCATAATTTATCATCAACCATAAATTTATTTATGGAGGAAAAAGTAGTAGACAGTAAATCAAGTAATATGTAATTACCTCTGCCAAGGAGGTGAAACCTCCAGCAAGGGGTCATGTGATCGCCCCTGTCCATCTGTCCGTCTGTCAGCAGGATAACTCATAAACTAAAGGACAGATTCACATGAAACTTGGTGGGAAGGCTGGTCATGGGCCAGAGAAGAAATGATTCAATCTTTGGGCCAATTGACCATAAGAGGGCATGGCAATGGATGGATCTTAGCACAAACGGGGATCTAGTTTCTAAACACATAGATGTAACATCACAAAACATGGTGGGGAGGTTGGTCATGGGTCAAGGTGGCTTTGACCAACTTTTCTCAACAACTTTTCCCAAAGACGTGTGTCCTATGACAACAGCATTGCCGAAAGGGGGTGCGGATTAGCACAAACAGGCTGTAACTTACAGCTGTGACCTTGCTGGAGGTCTGCGCTCTACTGAGTGCCTTCTTGTTGAGTTTGTACCTTCATTTCCTTGCCAGTTCTCAGTTTAACACTGATTTCTTGGTTTCAAAACATAATCGTGATTTTGAACCATCCTATCCAAGCATACAAAGGAGTAGTTCAAAGTTGGCTAGACTCACAAAGGAAATTCGGTTCAGTATTTATAGACAAACCATTGTTTTCTCAGTACAAAAGTACAAAGTAAAGTTGTCCTCAGCTTTATGACCATTCACCCCATTCCCTCACAATCTGGAGAGTCCAAATCACAGCAGGTGTCCACCTCAGGCACAGTATTCAGAAGCATGCTGAGCACAACAGCGGACCAAGACCAATACCGCCAGACACGACAAGTCGAGCCCCCATGAAGTACTCATGTAGAGAGACAACCAGCTGAACCTCCAAGGTCAGTGACCAGACTGGACCAACTGCGTACAGAACATGAGTCACCCCGCCCCCCTTCCGAGACCATGTCTTGTAGGGCTGCCTCTGGTTTGGATACTGAGAGTCCCCCAGTCACTTCATGCCTGCCACGGTGCATTAGTGTCATTCCGGGACTGTGCGCATTAAAACTAATGAAAATGCATGGAGACATTAAAGTAATATTAAATCTATTATTACCACAAGGCAGGATCCAGCTTTTATGCTACTTCTAAACTTTTTATGAAGTAAGCCTGGAGTGTTGTTTTTTCTGAATATAACATGTTAATTCTGGCCTCAGATCTGCTGCAAGGCTAGTTCCTTAGATCATAACCCTTCAAGACTAAAGATATTACAGGGTTTATTGAGTCAAACAGTTCTTAAGCATAGAAGCCCTGAGTCATTAACTTTCAAATACCAGTGTCCACCATTATGCTCCATTTCAATTTTCTACTGTAACTCATTCTTATGTTATTCATTTTACCTTCAGTCAGACAATATATGAATTCTCTGACTGTAGGTAGGTATTTGTGAGCGAGGGTGTTTGCTTGTTGTCTGATCTATGGCTCAGGAGCCTAAGCAGGCCATATAGGAAAACATACAAGGTGTTGTGGGAACGAATACACCACAAAACGTCTCCAGACAGGTTACATGTAACCCAGAAAATCTTCAAGCAATATTATTGGATTATAGAGTTATCTGGACGTCATCTGAGTCCACAGAGTCACGAAATATCCTCATTAGTTGCTCTATGCTTCCCCAGGCCGCTGATCCACAATACTGGATTTGTATCTCTCCATTCATTTCAATTCTGTCTCAAAATAACACTTTCAGCACAAAAACAAACACGACAAAGCAGATTATACCAATATAAATAACAAAAAGTCCTCTTCCAATGCTATAACCGGTTGCCATTTATATCATTCTCACACAATATTGGACTGATTCCAAAAATGTTTGTCCCTATTAATTATTTAGACCCAAAAAGATTGGAAAATAAGGCCCAGGTTTAAAAATACTGGAATTATTCTTTAAGTGTAGGTTGGTTGCACAGGTAAGACATGCATGCACTTTAATCGGGCTGTTTCCCATGTACAGGCAGTTATCCAAACTGAAATCTGATGAATATAAAAGTTGAGAGAAAATACATGGGATACAGCCTGCTTCACTTATTAGTCCAACTGCAGAGCGGCAGGAAATAATTGCTGTCCGACCCTCCAGAGCTGAGGGGGTAAAGCTCAGAGAAGTCACCACAACAGGAGGCCGAACCAAAAACTAGTTAAATTGGTGTGTCAGTTATATTTTTTGTAGTTAAATATGAACCTTTCATTTCAAGCTGTCATTTGTAACGGTACGTAAGTGCAAGAGTACAAGCAACCAATCAGGATGCTGTAGTCCGACTATCCAATCTATAGAATGACAGCAGAGAGATGCATGTGCCACTCAAACATAAACCATAGCGTGTAAATCTCATGCACTTGAGTAACCATCCAACCATGTCTTCAGTCATGTGAGAGAGGAACTGCTGCGTACTGTGCTGTGGGACTCAGCGGCATCTCTAACTGAACTCGCCATTCTTACCTGGACCTGCACTGTGTCTCCAGAGCAACTGCTTTTCCATTTAGTGCCTGACAATATCCAAGCTTTCTATTCATTTCCCGTCTTTCAGGCTGGAGGAAATGAATCACGAGGCTGTCAACGAGAGGCACAGGAGCAATAAGAAGAGAGTGAGAGAAAAGAAACTTTGATATGTGAGGTTTACTCACTCTTTGTTCCTTATGGACCCTGGGGGTATGCTATGGGACATCACATTGCCAGACTCTTGCTGCTAAAGCTAACAGACCTGCAGGTGTAATTTCATCTGCCCATCTTTTTTACTCCCTGCCCTCTCTGCCTCCCCCGTTCTCTCTCACTTTCCATTCTTGGCATCTTCTATCTCTCCTTTTTCCTCTGCACAGCCTCTCTCGGTATCTGTCCTCTGCCACATCCATTTAAATCATAAACATCAAGCTATCGATTCTCTGTGCGAGCTTTCTCAGAAAATAATATTGGACCGACACTGCTTGAATGACCAAAACATCATTATCTGTGTGGACATAAAACACATACAGTATATGGATGGACGGACACATGCACACTTATAAAGAGACACAAAACACAGAGGAAAAAAAAAATATATATATATATACATTTTCTAGCTATTATAAACTGTTGTAATATTCTATCACACTATCTGAGTGTTTTCAGGGTAACTGTGTGCTTTTACTCACTTAGTGTAGTGGGATAAAAGAGACAACACTTGGACAAAGGGGTGGAAGGTGGAGGAAAGGGTTTGAAGGGGAAAAAACGGAGGCCTTGTGCAATTGTGATTAATTAGCTGCCTATCACGGGGTGCAGATAGTGGGGATGGGCGGATTGCCTATTAGACCTGAATAGAGGAGATGGGGTCGGAGCCAGGTGCGGCGTCTGAGGCTGACGGCAGAAGACAATTCACAAAGCGTGTATCTTTGTTGTCAGACACAGCCAATAAGCCCAGCCCTGTTCCTAAAACTGCTGCCTGACAGCCAAGTACAGGGCAGAGCAGAAACGAGCAACTTGTCTGTTCATTCTTAATGCTCTAAATGGAAACACTGACTTTAATGGCTGAGGAAATGATGGTGATGGTGAGGGTGATAACAATGATGACGATTATGATGATGGTGATAACGATGATGATGATTATGATGATGATGATTTGAATAATCTTTACTCACCAGGTACATTAAAAAAACATTTTACTTGAATTTTACTTGAAAACAGGTGAAAACATGTGACAGTGATCCTGATGATAACAACAGTGATGATGATGATGATGATGATGATGATGATGATGATGATGACAATGGTGACAACGACGTCGATGATGATAATCACCTTTACCTCCCAGGTACACTCAAAAGATGACATTAATGATGATGTTGATGACTACAACAACTGTAGACAATTCTAATTATTGGGTTACTGTATTGAAAATTATTTTAGGATGTGTAAATAAATAATTTTCCAAATATTGTAAAATCTGTAAATCATGTAAAACCTGCATAATCAATATCGTCGCTCAAAAATCTCCTTCAAAGTCAAGCTGTCAATATCCACTTGCACGTCTCTCCCCTTCTCCCTCCTTTGACAATGTGTTTCTGTGAGTTTTAATAAGGGGCCTGGTGTTTATCTTTCTCAAGCTCTCACCTCTGTTTGGCAACTGATATTTTAAGGTCTGCCATCTGCAGATGTGCCAAAACTGCCTGGTAGTTCTCCTGGATGTCTATGGATCAATCTCTTGATTACTCCCCAGATTCTTTTGGCTGGGAAGATGGCCCATCACGCGCACTCGCTCATGTGCGCAAGCCTATACACACAAACTGTACACACACACTCACACGCACAGCCTTAATGATTTTTCTGAAGTGAACAAACAATTAAGAAAAGATCTATTCCCTGCCTGCAGCATCAAAGTCCTTCAGATAAAGCTTAGAGGCCCGTGGGGAGATGTAGTGGAGACTGAAGACAATCAGAGAAATTACAAGATAACTGAGGAAATAAAAACATTGTGTATTCATTCAGTAACCCCCTGTACTGGTTTAGAAGTTACCTCTGGGGTATTTCCTAATGTTTTTTGTTCAGTCAAGACATCAGCACAGCTTCTATGTGAACAGAGGTTAATGAGTAGGGTTTTTCTTCACATCACTTGCACTTGTAACTGACATTCAATCCCATCCTCAACGTATTTATATTGTATTTGTAACGATCAATTAACCATAATTGCATCAGGCGGTGCAGTTTTGCATTGTGCAGTTTGCCTGTTTGACTGCTTTCTCTTTTTTATTTATTCCCCCTAAAAAAAAAATCAACTTCCTAAGTGTGTTGTCCTCTGCAGCACTAGTGCCAACTACATTGTCACAGTCACATTTTCTTTCCCAGCAGAGCGCCAGAGTGTGACTTTGCTTGGGTCACCAAGCAGCTTTTGTGTGAATACAGATTCAAACTTCTACCATCACCCTTCGCTGACCCGTCGCTATTAGCAGCCTCTGCCTCTCATTGCCTGTCTCCCCCATACTATTTCTGATCCCCAAGAGCAATGCCAAACACATACTGTAAACCTTAATATTGTGAAATGAACTTTGAACTTAGGCAGTATGTGTTTATCTGGGTTTGTGGTAATGTATAGCTGCAGTTGTCTTATTGTTGTTTTTACCTGAGCTGCAAATTCCAATCAATTATGCTGAGATGGCAGTTATTTTATTGAACTTGAACTTGAACTCCTAC
>OMLF01017546.1:2209-17929 GCA_900302615.1 Holocentrus rufus | reverse complement strand
TCTATCTACGGTATATGTGTATGTACATATTGTTCCACACTGTTTATATCCATATTAAATATCAATATATTAAACATATTCAAGTCTGGCACATTTTCATATATGGACATATGTGTGTATGTTGAGCAGGTATGGGTGCACATATATGACCATATAAGGACAACATGTTGTTTTCACATATGAACATATATAGGTTTGGGCTACACATGTACATATGCTTGCTTCATATATGATTAAATACTTTGTAACATATATGACAACATTTCTCTGGTATATGGTCATATATGTTTATGTATTAGATTTCCATGTGGGCCATATCAGTATCATTACTACTGATATCTACAGTATTCAGTGAACAGAACACATACGGAGGAGAATCATTGATCATCACTACCTATAAATTTGCATACAGTTGCTGACAGACATTTTTTTTTGACTCAGATGCGCAAATGTTTAACACTTATCTGTATTCCCTTAAGTACCCATCTCTCATTAAATATTTAGCCATTCCTCAGCAGATGCACTTGTGTTACCAACAGAACTGTAGAGCCTGTGTCCTTTATTCAGACAAGAGCACAACATCATGCATGTCCTTCTGAGATGCATCTTGGAGCGTTGTCTACTTTACGATCCATATAATACCAGCTCTTAGGAACTGAATCTTTCACACATAGTACAAGTGACAGTCTCAGGGAGGCGACCACCATTTGGGTCCCAGCCACCTGAAGGCCAACATCTGGACCAGGGTCCCGTCCCTCCTGATGACGGTCTGCTCTGCAACCGGTTCTCCTCTCTCCCCTTTCACTCTCTACCCCTCTGGCCTGTCTTTCGGCCCTCTCTGTCCCCCTACTCACGTCCCCCTGGGGTAATTGTGGGGTAATTTATGAAGCTCTAGCAGCATGGAGCGGGTCGGCGTATGGGACAGCCTGCTGACCGAGCTCCATTCAGCTCCAGAGGAGAGGGCCTGGGCTCCTTTCATCCTAACCATAATCAGCATCTCTCCCTGGGCCACGGTCCCCCTCCTGACGCCCCTCTCCCTCCAGTCCTCCCCAGCATGCCCCCTTCCATGGCCGCTTAGAGATGAAGGGGAAAGTTATTGGACTCTTTAGTGACTCATAAACGTCCTGGGGGATTTTCATAGCGCCTTTGTGTCTTTTTGTTGTGACCAAGATAATGCAATTGTTTCAGGCAGTGTAAATGAATAAATCACCGAGCGGTTTGTCCCAGAGGTGAGAGATAACAAAGGGCAGCACTCCCCGTTCTCAGAAACACTTGTCGGCCCGTTCAGACACTTTGTGAAACAATTTTATATCTCTTTGCCACAGACATTGGTACTCAGAGGGAATCACTGAGATCCATATAGATGAAACGAAGAAACCAATTCCAAGCACACATCTACTCCCCTGATAATTCTTTCTGCTATAATCTTTATCTCAGAGTCTTGAGATCAAACCGACATGGACAAAAGAGGTAAACAGCGGGAGAGGATCTGATGCAGGGAGACGGTGCGTTGCTACTGCTGCAGTCCTCAGTGGGTTTGATGCTGTGTGTCCTCTATGGTGTCTCCTCTCGACCATATGCCCAGATTAACACTCGCTGTGTGTACAGAAGATCTAACTACTGATCCTGTTAAACAATGACCAGCGGAGAGTGAAGGGAGCCTTACGGTACACAGCCCCAGGTTTGTTCTTCAGCTTAGCGCTTTATTGAGCCATGATAGGCCCTAATCTTGGCTGATCCTCTGTCGCTACAAGCATATGCCTGTGATAATGCCCTCATTTTCTGGTCACCTGAGCACTTTCAGAGGAGTGCACCCCATGATCTGGCAGAAGGGGGTCTCTAAACCTCGAAATAGCCCGTCGCTGAGCACTTGAATGGAAAGAAGGGCCCTCAAAGGTACCGTCCAAAGAAGAAAGTCAAACACTCTAATGCAGGGTTAAAAATTGAGGGATTATGTGGAAACATGGAGGGTGGCTACTCTTTCACTTGTAAAATGCAAAGCCCGGAGTCCCTTGCGTCTCTCTGTGTGGCCCATCGCCTCTGTAAACACATGAATAAGAATAAGGAGGAGAGAGAGAAAGGGATTTATCTGGCTCACATATTCACCAGTAGAGTAAGAGAAGGACTGATTATGCTCCTTTTCTTCAGCTGGGGTCCCTAACAATGACCCATGAATATGTTCATACACATATTCATAGCAGAACTACTACTATGTCTACTAATATACATCTACTACATCTAATACTTGTATTGTCATTGTTGTGCTCTATCCCCATTCACTTAAAGTGGGCGACAATCTTATTAATCTAACTTCATGTGTGGTTAAAGAGAGACTTTGGCCCAATTCTATCTCCATTTAAAAATAATTTATAAAGGCCATTAAGGACAGAGCATTGATCGTTTTCATCTCCTTTGACAGGCCTGTGAAACATAATGAAAGCTGTGGTGTGAAACCAGCCATAGGAAAGTCTGAGAGACTGATAAAGAATGAAACCAGGACCATTGTGTCCAACACAGTTAATTAGGACCTGACCCAATTAGCAGAAGAGAGACCAGCAGCCATGTTGGCTCCGAGCCTAACGATGGGAAAATCCATATGCTCCCAATAAATGGCTCAAGTTGGCTCTCAAGATTCCCCAATTATAATATCACTAGATGTTGGCTGAGCCAGAGCACCCTGCAGGGCCCCACGCTGGAATTGTAGTGGGGGGTCCTGAGGGCCTGCTTGGTTCTCACTCTCCCAACTTAAGTCTCTGCGTGTCTCTGTGTTTGAGGAGCACACATAGTACGTGTCTCAGTCTCAGTCCGAGCAAGTCTATCAAACTACCAAAAAGCAAACATATGAATTGCAACGAAGTGACCACGCCAAATATACTCCTACAGGCGACCAATTTCTACAAACATCATCAAGCCTGCACAAAGACACCCACGGCTGCAGCAGAGCCTCTACTGGGGTTGGGTAAATATAAACCAGGGTGTCCTACTGTGTACCACATAGAGAAAAGCAAACACATCCTTAGATGAGCTGACAGAAGATTAAAAGACAACACAGCCACGATGCTGCTAAAATACTTTCATTTGAACTGAATAAAACATTGTTCCATGTGCAATTATTGCGCTTCGGGCAGTAACCGATGCTGCATCCAAAGTTCACTAAACTGATCTAATTGTTCTTGCAAATCTCTTTGCTAACCCCGATGGTGCAACACATGAATGGAGCATTATTATAATTTCCAGTCCTCTAGCAATGCTCTATTAAGCAGAGGCTTTGCTTGGCAGAAAAAGGCAGGAAATTCCTGAGCCGCACAGCGAAATCCGTCCTCTGAACGCTACAGAGAGAGGGATGTTGGGAAGAGAGAAGTCTGATACAGCCACGAGATTAGATCAACAGACAGACATCTGGACATCAAGCCTGGAAAGATTTCATGTGGCACCAAACTGAAAAACTTTTCGATCTGATATGAGTGAGATGTGATGCGAAGCCATTTCTTTGAAGTTTGACCTGGATCCTTTACAGCCCCATTTGACATGAGGATGCTTTGATTAATTTGAAGAATAGCGCAAATGCTGCAAAAATAAGTTCTAAAAGAGTGTGGCATGCTGGAAAAATACTTGTGTGCATATGAAAAACCTTGCAAGTCTAACCTATTACAACATGTTTCAGGACACACACTGTTTTGTTGTGTAGTGACATTAATGAGGAATCCAGGACCACTGCGGAGTCAGACCTGTGGAAACTAAAAGCCGTGCAATGCAGGACCTGAGAAAGTGAAGCCGCCGAGTGAACTTTATGGTGGAATTAGGGAAAGACAATGCCGTGCCCACTCTTTAGTATCTTTTTAACTACCTCCTCCCTGCTGAAGGACCCCCTTCCAGTGATAGTGATGTGATTTCACAGACTGTTTGGGCAGCTCAATCGTATTGAATCTGACCCCTTTGTCTTGAGCCCCTGGTTGAATTGTACCTAGTCTGCCATTAACGCTGTTCTTGTCTATGTTTAAGCACCACATACGGTGCTTCATACCTTTCTCCCAACTGTCTCATGGATACTATATGTAAATAAGGCCAGGGAAGCATCACTTATCTGGTATTCTGAAAATTGCAATGAAAGTAGTATCTGTTCCAGCCGACAGCAGATCGAATCAGATCAAAGATTTGCACTTTTGCCTTTAGCTCTAGTTGAAATGTGAATAAAGTGTATGTGTATGTCTTTAATGATCAAACATCAAAATACATCTCTCCCTCTCTCTGGAGAGTAAAACCAGGTAGTTTATGTCCGCATTAGGTGTAAAAGAAACTTCTAATTTCCTCATTAGGCATCTCAACGTCTTGGCTGACTTGCTAATTTGAACATATTTGCTGCTGATGCAATTTTATCTTCACACACACATATATGACACACACAGCTGTCTGCTTACTGGTGCGTTCAAAGCCCTGGTTAACTCCTGAGCGTGTGCCTTAACACAACATGTGAACATATCCCTGCTTTGGTTAATGTGTAAGGGGCTGATCAGGGGTGGGGGAGTTAAATGTGGGTGTGGGAAGGTGAGGAGGGAGGGGGGCTGCAGGAAGGAGGTGCGAGGGGGTGAAAGTGTGTCCCTTCTGCAATTGGCTGTGGCTCTAAGTGTCTCATTATGCGCCTTATTGTTCCTTTGTTGTGTCGGCGGTATAAATACACCCCAGTGGGCCCAGAGGGTGACAGTTAAGACAGATTCACTCCAGCGGACATCCTCATCACCAGATTCAGCAGCGCAAAACTCTGAGAGAAGTGAGAGTTTGAAAACATCACGGGGAACTGTTGCCTTCAGCATTCAGAAAACAGACCGACAAAGAACCTGTCAGTTTTTGCTCTGTGTTAGACATTTAGTGCTCCACTCAGGGCCCAAACAGTTGGGGTAGTATTTTTTGGACTATTTTTTGGGTTTGTGTTTTTGCATTTTTCTCTGTTTCAACCAAGATGGATTCTGACGCCAGCTCCATCTGCAGTCGCTCCTCATCCCCAGACCTGGTGGTGGATGATTCTGCTGGCAGCTTCTTCTCCAACAAAATGTTCCAGACTTACTGCCAAGAGCAGAGGGCAGACAGAGAGGCTGGCCAAGGCAGGACAGAGCGCTGCGCTGGGGGCGGTAAGGCCAAGAACAGGTCCGAACTTACCAAGGATGAGGTGCAGGACCAGAGATTGAAAGTCAACAGCCGGGAGAGGAAAAGGATGCATGATCTGAACCAGGCTATGGACGGCCTGAGAGAGGTCATGCCCTACGCCCAGGGCCCCTCTGTCCGCAAGCTGTCAAAAATCTCCACCCTGCTGCTGGCCCGCAACTACATTCTCATGCTGTCCAGCTCCCTGGAGGAGATGAAAAAGTTGGTGGGCGATGTATATGGAGGCAGCGCTGCGGCCCAGAGCCGCTCCACCACCCACCCCAGGATCAGCCCTGCAGCCCCCGCGGCCCATCTCCCGCTGCACCCCCTGGCCCAGTCCCTGCACTCCCTGGTGGGCAGCAGCACGGCTTCTCCTCTCCAGCATCACTCGCCTCCCCCGGCCCCACACTCGCCGCCATCAGCCACCTTCCTGGGCTTCCACGCTCCGGTGCAGGGCCTTCTGAAGGACCCCCTCCACCTGACTGGCTCCTACAGGCACTTCCCCGGCATGCCCTGCCCGTGCTCGCTCTGCCAGCCTCTGCCCGCCACTACCTCCACACTGCACAGCCTGTCCATGAACAAGTGAGCAGTGAGACTTGAGACTGACCTCCGCTGTTTGAGCCAAGCAGCTCACACAAGATTGTTAACTGAACTGAGAATAATCCTGGCAGGTGCCAGAGCATGTTCATATTGTATATATATCTTCTATCGTGTAAACCGCTGCTATGTTTATAAAGTGTCTCCTCTGCTTTGTTTATACTGAAATAATCTAAATGCACAAAGGACTATATCAGAAAGACAAACCCTGTTGCTTCTAATTTATCTGGTATCCGTGGTGATGGATTGTCAAAAAAAATGAAACCACTGTGTCCCATTGTGCAGGATTTCTATTTTCTTAAATTAAACTCTTGTTATACTAAAATCTTTTTGCCTTCTTCTTTTCATTGATATGATATTGAAATCAGTACTATATTTTTTTCAGACAGGTTATTAATATTTTTAACAGATCTGCTCAGATCAACACAACATATGTTTGAACAGCAAGATGTTGCTGTGCAATGCTCCTTTTTACATGTCAGCTCCTCTTGCAGTTTTAGGACTAGTTTGAAATATAAAGGAAATGTAACTATCAGACCAGTACAGCCACAGCTAACTAGACCAGATTAATGGGAAGGAAAGAGGTGCATTGGAAAGAGAAGTATTTAGGCAAGGGTGTTGGTTGCTAACCAGCACTGGAGAGACCAACCTCTGAGCTAAAGAGAGACAGAAGGGCCAGACAATACGCCAGCAAAGAGGCTGAATGCTGTGCTCTTGCGCTTGGGGACCATCCATCTTCACCTCAACAGGGTGTAGGAGATGAAAGGACGACACAGGCGCCAGGAAGGCGCGTCACTTTTGTCAGACGCAGACGAGGGACACAGCCATGTCCTTAGCTCTAGGCCAGGGGATTTGTCACTGTCCTGTACAAACATGGATATATTCACACATAGGGCAAATTTAAAGTAGAGGAGACGGTGCGGTCAGTCTTGAAGAGGTTCATCTTGAAACCATACGGAATTATATTTGCTGCATAAACATGATGAAACTCAATATTGAACACAAAAATTAGAATAAAAATTTATTGCATCTGCATTGGAATCATGTTCTCCAATGAAAACAAAATTTGATAACAATGATTAATCAACCAAACTGCAAACAAAATGATTAAGCACGCTAATTGCTATGAACACAATTTAGTCAAACAACCTAACAATGGCTGGCCTTCACTTAGCAACAAATCAAGCGTGTAAAATACATGCTTATCCTCCCACGGCTGACAGATGAGGTGGAGATCAGGGGAGAAATGAAGAGATGTAACTCTTTCTCACCCACCTCCCTCCTAGTCCCTCCTCCTCCTGAGAGCCCTGAATAGGTCTGAACAATAGCTGTGCGTGGGACACAAAGGCCGGGGGAGGCCAAGCTCTCGTGCCTGGGACACAGACCCCCTCCATTCAATCTACATTTCATCACGGTAACAAGCGCTGTCGGGCCAAAAGGCCTGACACCCTTGCTTACCACAAAGGCGGTTAGCTCTAATATATGAGGCTATTGACACTGTAAAGAGCCCCTGTCAGTACTGGGGGATTGTCAGCTGTGGGATGTCCCAGTGGGGGGAGGCAGCTGCCAGCCAAACCCAGCGACGGAGCTTCTGTCGTGGGGACCGGCGCTGCAGTGTCACCTGGTCCCTGGTCCCCTGACACTGAAGACCCTGGTCCCTCCCACAAGACCCCCCTTTATTTGGGCACAGGTGGGAATGGGAAGCAGAACACATTGTGGGGATTAGTGGGGATCGGCCTCCCTTTGCTCTAGGTGGATAATTAGAGACATTGACTTGTGCAAAGCTGGTGTTTCCTGATCGGCACCAGATGGTGTTAACCCACGGTGTGGCATCAGCAGTCTGGAGTGTGTGTGGGTCTGGGTGTGATGTGCGTGGTGTGTAATGGATATGCATCTTAAATCATACAATATGGGTAGTGCCTCTGTGCGCCATTATGGTCAGCCGTTGCTGTCAACATAGTGCTTTTCAGCATATGCTCACCAACAGTGGCAGGACTGGGTTTAAGTCATAATGTTTCGCACAATTAAATGTGAAAATAGCAATTAAATGCAGAAAGGGTCGTTTTAGTACCATATGAGCTACAATACTTTGCAGAAATGTAATATTTCTGTAATTAGATGAGCATGACAACACATAGCTCATGTACACCAACACAGGGTGACATTTGCCCTTCACAAACATTTATGTTTCAGACGAATCCCTTCCAGAGATCAAAGATAAAACACTACAAATTAAATCTATTTACTTAAATGATGATCAACTGCACTGATGTCACAGCATCAAATGCAGAAGCTGAAGTCTTTAACAGTGCAAATGGTGCAGTGACGATGAGACTAACTCCTCTTTTGTGCATGATTCCATGTCATGACAGTATCACCCCATTGCCATGTAGACAGATGGATAAGTTGACTGGTTCAGATACTAATCAATAGAGGGGTGCGTGTCCAACTTGGCTCAGCACGGTCCGGATTGACAGAGTTAATTAGGGGACTGAAAGACCCAATTAAGGGGATTGCGGGACTGGACAGGGGAGACATATTGCAAGAACATACGCACATATTGTGCAGCGTCTGCATAGAGGGACCTTTAATTAAGGGGGAACACTCTTCAAGAGCCTTGTTGTCTGACCTTTTTTAGTTTATGTTCAGGAGAGACTGGCGCCTTTTCACCCAGACTATTGATGAGAAGAGGGGACAGCTGGGAAGGGATCAACACATATGCATTAGTGTGCGCACACAGGCTCACAGGGATGTACACAGAGGGACTGAAAGGGAGCTACAGTATATGGAGGGATTCACCTGAGAACACTTAGCCTATATTTTACAGCTGCCCGGTTTATTAGTTAAATGTATAGGTACTTAAATATATTTCACTTCATATGCTTTAGCTATGGTGGCACTGTCACAATCACAGTGTTGCATTTACATTACAAACAGTGTCTTTCCAGTCAGCGTTTCGTAGTCCAGTTTGATCCTCGGCAGCCACCATACATAACGCATGTACAACTAAACACTTTTTTCTTTAGTGAAATAGAGACACAAGTGTGGCAAACGTCAATTTTCCAGTATATTTACAAAACCGAGTTATTCGTATGTCGCGGATGGATATCATAGGGAATGACGTGTCGTTTTTTTCAAACCATGCAGCTGGGGTTAGAGTTCAGTAAATATTGATGATGTCATCGTCTGAAGATGGCTGAAGGGTGAGCGTGAAGTCGCATATTACTTTTTGTTGTAAATTTAACTATATAGCACCCCGACACTGCCAGTATCTCTTGTGATCCTTATATTAATGCACCTCTAGTTAGAGTTCGTATGACTGGTTTGTGTAAATGGTGTAATTCCACAGTTCTAGGAACCATTTCAGGAAGTCGTTTGTTTACCAAAACATTGCACCAGCTGGGCTAGCGTTAGCTTAGCTTGACAGTTAGCCTGACTAGCCTTCGCTTTAATCTAGCTGGAAAAGCCCAAATATTGTGATGTAACGTGTAAGCATGTTGCAGTAGATATGTAGCTAGCTGTTAGTTTCACATCTGCTATCGATGCAGAAGCGTAAGCAGTGTCGGGTCACTCTGATGGTTAACGTTACTCTCTATATAGTTAGCTGCGATAGCACTGATGGCTAACTAGTTTAGCTTGACAAGTTGTGTGTAGAGGTTAACGTTAGCTAGCCCAGGTAACATAGCTAAGTAAGTTAGCAGCTGACAACCTTTGCGTTTTAGTTTGAAATCTCGCTTAATTCAACCGCATTGTGGACGGGGAATTTCGTTTGTTCGCAATAGTATGTGCAAGTCTGTCGACTCTGTTGTTTGTTCAAATCAAATGCTAATGTCTATGCTCTGACTGTAGGGAAGGCTGGTGGGGAGGCTGGCTTCAGCAAAGCTTTCAGGCCGTCAAAGAAAAGGTACATGTTCACAATTAATGGAAATTAGTGCTCCTCTAATCTCAGTGTCATTGATGTTGTTCAACAGGATGATTCAGTGCCTCTAATCACTATTTTGCCACGCTGTCGCTGTGCTCTTTCTTTTGCAGTCAACGGAGGCTTTTGAGTTCATAAAGAGAGACCTAACAGAGTTTAGCAATGTGGTGCAACATGATACTGCCTGCTCAATTGTGGCTACAGCCAGTGCTGTCAGAAACAAACTTGCGGTAAGTTACAGCTGTTATTTGGATCACTGCCTTTATAATCACGCAGTCAGGGCCAAACAAAACTGATTTTGCATATTGGCTGTGCCATGAGTAGGGCTTTACGGGTTTAAAAAGAATGATAATTGTTACCTACTGGTTTTAAAAGAATGATAATTATGTCTAGAGAGGAGCATGGTATGAGATCATGACCAGATATGAGGCTTATTGAGTAGCTGATGATTTCACTCAGACCCCATATGTTACTATGTTGATCTGTTCTGCTTTCCAGGTGGAAGGCTCCTCGGAAACCACAGAAAAGGTGAAGAAGAGCCTTTCTAGTTTCCTAGGGGTGATAACAGACACACTTGCCCCACCCCCTGACAAAACCATCGACTGTGATGTAATCACGCTGGTGGCAACTCCAGCAGGAACTACAGAGGTCTATGACAGTACCAAGGTAGGCATCAGTCCTACTTGTATCATGGTATAACCCTTTGGAGTTTACACTAACAGGCATTTCTAACTGTTATTGGGCCCTGCATAGAAAACACTGTGTACAGCTGATTGCATTTCTGCAGTTTCTAAATGCTAAACTACAGAGTATATCACCACTCTAAACTATCCCACCCACCCAAAGTTAAGGTCTTTGAAAGAGTTGAACAATGTGTTGATTCAGGATGAATTGAATTTACTTGTACGAACAGCAGTGTGGCTGTAGAGCTGTTTAAATCAAGCACATGATGTGCCTGTGGGAGAAGCGCAGCTTAACAGTTGTTTCCCCTGCAGGCTCGTCTCTACAGTCTACAGGCTGATCCTGCTACATACTGCAATGAGCCTGATGGTAAGACAACTCACAGGAAATACCTCAACTGCAAGACTTGAAACAAAGTCTTTGACTTTTCATCGGCGTGTCTTTTATTATTTGGATGAAACATGTTAAACTTCTTAACAGCTTTAAGTCGTGTTTTGTTCACCCATTCTTAAACTATTGCCAGGATTTAAATTCTGTTTAATTGTAGAATTATCACTCAGTGCATTTGCTGCATTTGTGTGGTTAACCACTATTGACTAAAAGGAGTTCTGCTCAAGTTTGAGGTGTGAAATTTAGTTTATAAATAATAATGTATAGGCTTGGTAAAGGGATACCATACCAAGGATTCATCTATACTCTTCTGTACCTTCCATCTGCATGTTGACACGCAAGTTATTTATGTCCAGGTCCCCCAGAGCAGTTTGACAACTGGCTGTCCACCTTCAGTTTGGAGGAGAAGAAAGGAGAAATCTCAGAGCTTTTGGTCAACAGCCCCTCTATACGAGCCCTATACACCAAAATGGTACCAGCTGTTTTTTCCACTTTACACTGTTTGTCATGAGCCTTCAGTTTTGCCTGGAACTACTAATGCAGATAATGATGGTTCTTTACTGTGTGTTTCTTACACAGGTGCCAGCAGCAGTAGCCCATTCAGAGTTCTGGCAGAGATATTTTTACAAAGTCTTCCAGTTGGACCAGGTAAACGTGCATCTTTTTTTTTGTTTGTCCATAGCTGCAGATTACTCTTTAAGTTGTCAAATAGCCTTTTATGTCAACTCAATACATTGTCTTGTCTGCCACCTGCTGGCCAAGTTAGTTAAGTCACAATGAAATGAAAAAGGACTCTTTCAATTTGATAGCAAATTTTCCATGTTGTAAAATACACATATTTAACAAGAATTAAAAAAAAGATTATTATTATTATTATTATTGCTATATTTTATATCTTAATCCCATATACTGGTAGGCATTTAGAAATTTTTCAGTCAATCATTCCAATCTCTAAAACAATCAAAGCAGGACATACAAATTAAAATGCTTCCATCACACCATGTAATTGAGCATAAAAAAAAACCTCCACATACACTGTCATGTAAACAGCAGGTGCATTGGAGATTGATCAGTGTAGTACTCATAAAAAAGACCTGAGAAAGATGCTTAGTGACTGAAAGGTCTTAAAAAAGATCAGTGCGGGAACTGCCTCTCTTTATGAATCATGCTGTAAAATTAAAAGATGATTTTGACTTTGTCCTCTAGGAGGAGGCCAGGAGAGTGGCACTGAAGCAGAGAGCTGAACAGAGCACCCACACAGAGACCCTGGGCTGGGAGGAGGAGGATGAGGGTAGGCGAGCAACAATGTAAGGCAGTGAATAATTGGCTTTGCTTTGAAGGCTGTCACTTACGCTGTCTTTCTGCTGCTGCTGTTTGAACATCAGATGACTTCCTGGGTGCCACGTCATCGTCTCGACTGGACTTCACGCCCCCGTTGGACGACAGCGCCAGCCGGCTGCCTGCGACCTCGACGGCTCCCGCGGCGACGGCCCTGCTGAGCCCGGTCCTGTCCCCGAGCGGAGAGCGCGACGCCACCTTGTCGGTCAGCAGCGACAGCGTCAGCCTGCCGACACAGGTGGAGGTGAGGCCGGAGCCCGTCGCCGCCGAGCTGGCCAAGAAGCTGACGGAGGCGAGCCTGGAGGACACGGCGGACAAGACGCAGGAGGAGCAGAGGCCTGGGAGGAGCGGCGCACACCTTGAGGGCCAAGCAGAGGCGGAGGTCGCTGTTGATGGGGCTTCGGCACCGGCTCCTGCCCCCACCTCTAAACCTGAAATCACAAAGGAAGAGGGGCCTCAGGACCTGAGGGTGTTCGAGCTCAACTCGGACAGCGGAAAGTCAACGCCATCAAACAATGGCAAGAAAGGTATGACGCCTCCAGCTTGACAGTTTGGGTGTTTTTTGAGTTGCTTAGGTAGCGATCACTGCAATAATGAAAGCATAAGCAGCAAAGCACATCGCTGCGCTGGGACTGCCAATTTCAGTGCACGCTGTGAATCGCTCCATCTGGTTACTAGGTAACAAGTGGCTCATAAGATAGATAAGATAAGATTTACCTTTATTGAGCCCTTGTGCGGGAAATTTGTGACACAGCAGCAGCATGGCAAGGAGATGTACAATAAATAGAAAGTATATATAAAAATGCACACAGTAAATAAAAAATTAAATATATTTTGTGCATTAAAACGTATCACAGTGGGCAGTGGAGTGGTGACAGTTACTGTAATGTCTCATTAACTTTAACTTGAGCTGCCATTCTCAACATTGCTGATATAAATCTCGCTTTGATCGATTCTAAAAGTCACATATGCAAGAGTAGTGTTTCAGCCTCAAGCTGAACCAAGCATCACCAAACCGACGCGAGGTCGGATGTGCCACTTCCAGACCAGAGCATACCTGGGAAATTTCCCGTGTATCCGTTCCCTCGTTGCTTGCTAGTGTGAGCGCCGCTTTTTGCTCCATTTTTTGGGCCCAAATCCAAACAGGATTAAGTTCAGGGATGCGGTTATGGGTTTTCTACTAAATAGGCTTAGAAGGAGCTGCAGGCCCAAGGTCTCAGGAAGTTCCAAGCATTCATGTGGCTTTTTCTTATCATTTCTATTACCCGCTGCAGGGTCCAGCACCGATGTGAGTGAAGACTGGGAGAAGGACTTTGACCTGGACATGACAGAAGAGGAGGTCCAACTGGCGCTCTCTAAAGTAGATGCTACTGGAGAGGTTAGCATTTAATTTTTTTGCAATATTTACCTAAATGTTAAACACATGTTAATCAAAATATGTAAATTGGTAAATGTATTAATCTTGCTCTCCATCTTTTTCCAGCTGGATGAGGACTGGGAGAACTGGGACTGAGCGCCGCCGCAGTACAAACTCTGTCCCTCCATTAAAGCTAGTTCTCGGCAGATGAACCATGCTTAACGTGTTTTAACTCTTTGTCCACGCTGTCACCATGTCACGATCGTCAGTAGGGGAACGTCCGTCGGGTTTGGACCATATTGCTGAACCTGTTGAAAACGAGCAACGGGGAAGACCAACGCAATAAGAATTAGACTGCTCTGTCAGCTGTCAAGTTAGCGCAAATAGGCCGCTAGCAAGGGTAATGACTCAGTTCTTGGAGTAGCTTCTGACTTAGAGAGCATATGACACTAGTAATAGACAGAGGTTGTAATCCTTCTGACTAAAAGCAAAGGGACACCCATTGACTAGTCAGAGTGGGAGTGGTTTCGCCACAGCAGGGGAGGATCTGTATTCTCTTTTCATTTCTGCCATTAAATACATGATGTATGTTGTTGGGCAATGACTTAAACTTCAGGCTGCAAAATAGCCATAAACTGTAACGCTGCTTGTCACCTTTCTAAGATGAAATACTTTGCAGGTGATCTTTGAATGATGGTTTATCGATTTCATTCTTAATATCCATGTGTCCCCCTTCCAGTGGTTTGGAAACATATTTATCTTATGCAAGTGAATCTTCAAGATGGAAAAAAAAAATTGGCCTTCAAGTAGAGTGTTTTTCATTTTGGATTCACTCCCAACTCTTAGATAAATGGCCTTGTAAGACGCACAGTTGTGTGATGTTAT
Source organism: Holocentrus rufus (assembly GCA_900302615.1). Taxonomy (NCBI): domain Eukaryota; kingdom Metazoa; phylum Chordata; class Actinopteri; order Holocentriformes; family Holocentridae; genus Holocentrus; species Holocentrus rufus. The sequence goes on along the minus strand of OMLF01017546.1, from coordinate 3,623 downwards.
CCAAATGTTTTGTTACAAGTGAGTGATCAATGCTAACACCACCAAGTTCATCAGTTTCCCTCCTTGTCACTGTTTTGCTTTTTCATGTCAGAAGATTGATGTGATCATATCCCATCGCAGGCAACATGTCATTAATTTCTGTCACTTTTTGACTGTTCACTTCTTTCAGCCTTTTGTCTGTTGTTTCTGTTTGGGGAGAGGGAGCTCATTGTCAGTCATCGAGGAAACTCGTGTTTGACTCAATAAAGAGAATGCAAACTGGTCCAGGTGTCATGATACCAGAGTCTCTGGATGAAAACATGGGTAGCATCTCTTGTTATTTACTTGTCTAGGAGAACATTACAAGTCTCTGAAGTTTTAAGTTCCTCTGTTGGCCCTTGTTTGGAATGAATAGCTCAGCGAACAGGGAGCCAAGTAGGCCAAGGGGCACTGGGAGCACGCTCCATGCTTTCATGATTTTCCTTTCCCATCATCTGTAGTGTAACTGATAAAAAATAAGCATAGGGATGTAATATTTATACTGAAATAATTGCTTCATTCTAGTATTATGTGCTTTGTATTGCATGTCTGTGCAATAACATTATGCAAAAACGTGCAGATGGTAACTGTTCAGTTGTATGTTTTTTGGTAAAGACATTGGCTGTTCTGCTTATTTTTGTGTTATGACAATGTGTTGCATGTCTAGAATTCTTTATGTACTATTCACTTCAAATTTGCACTTCCAACTAATCAAAGCTGTTTCTTTCTTTTGTAAGTCAAGTATTTTTCTCTATTTTTCAAATGACCATTGTCATTAAAGAATCCATGGCAACTAAGGCTAGTGTCTTGCGTTTCTGGTAACTAAATGACTAAATAGTACAACTTTTACTTTGGTTGGTCTTAAATTGATCATCTTAAGGCGACAGAATTTCAACAAATTAAGAAACTAACCCGGCCCTGGGCTTTCCAAATGAACTCCTGAACTGAGAGATAGATTCAATAATTTGAATGTTCCTGTACTTTGCGGTCAGAGGGGAAATTTCAGTTTAATTTACGGCACCGGAAATAAGCACTCATACCGCTACAGCTGTCTCGAGACTCGCCTACAACAGAGTTGTTTACTGTGAAAGGCCTACATTACATAATACTGAAAATAAGTTTGTGCTATATGTAATTAAGTAAAAACCTTTTTCGACATCCTCCATTTAACCTCGTGACTGACTATTCATTTGCTATTCATTTCATAATCGTTCACCTTGGTAGATGGCTGCCGTGTAATTTCTATTCAAACGTTTACAACATTGAAGACACCTGTTAAAGTGTTAAAGTTAAAGTGAAAACCAACCCGAGGAAGACGGAAGCTGTGGCTCGGTCTCTATAAAGAGCTGCAGGTTGCTGAAATAGTCAGCAGATGGCGCTGTCGCTCCGTTCAGAC
>OMLF01017536.1:52860-77662 GCA_900302615.1 Holocentrus rufus | reverse complement strand
CAAAAAAGTGAGAAAAGACACATTCTTCGCGGACACAAAGGGGTGATTCTGCTGGGGCTGCGAGGCTTGAGTCAGAGACGGAGCCGCGGGGGGTCAGCTGCTGGGTGAAGAGCCTGGACCAGAAAGGCACAAGCACAGAAATGAAACCCACAGACATGGTGCCTGTGTGAGATGTGTGTGTGTGTGTGTACATTGTTGAGCAGTTGCACATGAAGGCATATTTAAGTTTGATTCATTCCTGTTTTGAACATTCTTTCAGGAGGAAAGAAGCCCCTGAAAGAGCTCGGCTCTACGTATGCGACTGCAATAAACACATAAGAAATATGTAAAGCAATTTTAAGTATCTTGTTCATGCCATAAAGCACACCAGTGATGACCGTCAGGCCCACCCATTCACTTCCTGTTTCCTTTAACATGCGTGTGTATCATAGCGGAGCAGTGGGAGTGTGTTCATGGCTCAAAACCCAGATGTCAATGGATCAAAACTGTCCTCTGTTCAGTCTTCTTCAAAAGGAATCCTTCAACCACATCTCCAGCTCCTGCTGTTAATGATCAGGATTCACTACTGTATTCTTATGATAGATCTTAAGAAATGACATAAGGAGAAAATTTATTACAAATTTATTTAATTTCTCTATTTGTGAATTATTCATAAGAGGGCTTACTTAATTATGGCTTACCAATGAGGCTAGGAGATGTAATTGAAATTGTTGTAATCTAAACTGCAACTGATTCTGATTCTGATTCTGATTAAGTAAAATAAGCGAGTTTGCCAACATTGATATTGTCTATCAGGTAGAAGAAAATTTGCCATGACATACAGTATAAGGCCACAAATCCATCATATCATGTCACTAAATCCATCTAACTTATGGTTTGCATAAGGATATCTATAAAAATATTAAATGTTAGTTGCTGTTATTTGGCCAGACTGTATAAGTGTAATTATGTGACAGACCAAATACGTCAAATAAAGTTTTCCAGTAAATGTCGATATCAGGTGTAAGGGAACCTATATGAAGACTTTGAACTATAAGGTGTCTAAAATCTGTTTAAATATATGAAAATAGGGCCTTGGATTTCATCTAAGGAATTTTAAGACAGGTGAAGGATTTTTTTCTCACAGAGAAACATGAGAGGGTTAAGAAAATATATAAGAAATGTTTTGAGTATTTAATTTTTCCTTTTTTTCTCCTTAAAGCTAAAGGAAAAAAGAGGCACTTGAGAATTTCTTTTTCTTAGTAAGGTTTTGTGAATCCAGCACTATGTGGCCTCGTGGTTTAAGACTCGATCCCATACCAGAGAGGTCACAGGTTCTGATCCCTGCAGCATCAAATGCGCCGTCTGCAAAAACACTGAACCCACACCTGCTCACTGCTTGTAAGCTAGCAGCAATAAATGCTAAGTATAGTGTCACATTTTATGGATTCTACGAGGCCTATTTCTGTGTGGCTGAGCTGTTATGATCTCACACATTCCAGCACAGGCGAACTGTGGGGTCCAGCGCTGCCATCAATGGCCTCTCTGTGTCCCTGTCACCTCAGGGACAATAAGAACGCTGATCCACTGCAGGCTGACCAACAGCCCTCCCCTCGGCCTGTCTTTAAGAAACAGATGCTACACGACAGAGAGACAAATAGGAAGAAAACAAGAACAGAGAGGCAGACAGAGAATGATACAAGAGAGAGAGAGAGAGAAAAGGTACAACCACGAGTTGGAAATGTTGGAAATGAGTTATTTTTATGAGACCTTTCCAGTCAAGTCGGTAAAATGTCATTGAAGCATAGTGATATCTATACATCTATATATAAACATTCAAAATTAAAGCCCAAGTAAACAGCACATAAGAGTATGAAGCATAAAGTTTTGCAGGAAATTAATCACGCATGTCTCCACATGACTAGATATTACAGTAAACACTGTTCAACCACTTTTCTTTAGACTTCTAGATATTACAATTCGCTTGCAATGTTTGCCCCAAGAGCTCTGATTTCTCCTTAATTATCCCCTTAAATCGCTATGAAGTTGCAATGTCACACTTACACTGACAGAAATTTTCAAACCCAAGATGCCGTTGTTTTAAAGCTGCATTATTACATCAAACAGGAAATATCTACATGTCTTGTGCATCATTTTATACACATTTCCCTGTAATTCAGCAGGACATGTTTGGTGTCTTTACAAACCTTTGGATCTCCATAGAATTTAGGCAGCAATGATGAACCCATCGATGGGACAGGGTTGAAGAAGCTAAATGATGTCAGTGCAATCGTATGCAGCAGTGTCTGTTCTATCTGTTCTCTCAGAACTTCATGTTGTTCAGGGGAAGTTTACACAGAAAGCATCTTTCCCCACCAGCAACAATGTCACAAAAACAGCACCATGTATTATGGATATGACAAAATAACACCCCTGCATTGTATCTCCTTTACATCATAGCTTTACTGTGCAACCCCCCACCCCCTTCCCCACTTAACCAGCAGCAGTGACTAGCTCAGCTATAACCGTCTTGTTTGTTCAGGAGAGGCCTGGAGACGGAGGGTAGTCTGACATTTCCTGTCTGAGTGCCAAGAAAAAGATACATTCCTCTGCCGGGCACCCCATATTTCCTGCCTCCCTTCCTACAGTGACTGAAAGACGCCCCCCACATACCCACGCCCACACCCAGTCTCCCACCCTCCCTGATCTGCATTCAGTCCAAGAGATACCAAGATGCCTTTATCATGACTACCAAAAAAAAGAGACATTCATTTCCAAAATGTTATGTATTCAACTTTACTTTTGTAAAGTAAATCTCCGTTTGAAGTTCATTATTCAGAATCTAAAATTACATTTATATTCTAGTGTGTGTCTAATGGTCACAACTATATTTTACGCCTGGGTGGTTCTTTATTCAAAATGTGGATATTGGAATGAAACTAATTATGATTTTAAAAAAGACCATTTTTAATTATTTTTAATAAGTTTATACTTCTTCCTATACTCATTTTCTAACATGTAGCCAAATGTTTACTTTGTTATGGCAATTAGAGAAACTGATGATGTTTTATTTTAATCTTTTTTTGCTTTGTTTTGTGTATTTTGTACATGTTTATAAGAATCACTCATTCATTCAACCGTCATTCAACACCCACAGGGGCAATATATCTCTCGCCTGGTCTTGTATGACTTGTTGCGTTCCTGCTGTCAGAGTATCTACTGACCTGTCATCACACTTTGGATACTATCACTATCAGCCCCAGTTTTCTCTGTAGTCGCTTGTCTCTACTTGTTCTACCTCTAAATTGCTTTCTGGTTTTGTTTCCAAGTCAAATTACTGTGTACGGATGAGAGAATTGGTGGTTTTTCTTTTTTTTAATATCCAAGCAATATGAGTCAGTTCTCCCATTCTTTATTACTCCATTAATTACAGCCATGATGAAGCAGGGCAGACATGTAAATAGAGAGTGTTTGGGGTGAAACTCTGTGTCACTGTGTTGTGGTGCCCTGAATCAGGCTGATGACTCACTGCTCTCCCCCGGTGAATCAAACCCTAAAATCAGGGGTGTTTCTCCTGTAGTTTTAGAGGGTGATGGTTTTGCTGCTCTCTAGTGAAGGAGCTGAGGTGAGTCATACAGATCAGAGTGGCAGTGAGTCAAATTCTGCATGAATCCTCTACCTACAGCTGTGACATGCTAAAGCCTCATTGCAAAACATGTTTAGTTATAAATGAAAACTGAGAGTTAAATGAGGACTAAATTATTTTTCCTCTCTTTGGTGAATGTTTTTGCAGTTTTCAGGGGGAAATCACTGGTGAAATTGCGCCATCTTGTGATCAAGTAATATACAGCATTAGCAAGGAAAAGTCATCAAAATTTAAACAAAGATAGATAGATAGATAGATAGTTAGATAAATAAGCTTAAAAAGAAGTTGCTGAAGATGCTTTCTATCTTTAGATAAATATTTAATTAATTCATTCCCCAAGGGAATTTTTTTTTTGTTCCGGCAGCCAAAAACTTACAGTTCACGCAAAATAAATTAAGCTCAACTTTGGTATTAAATGGGATGGTTCGGGAAAGGGCGGGGGATCTCTGATTGTATGAAATGAAATTCTGAAATGTCTGTTATTGATAATAAATGAATGAATTAATTAATTAATTTAAAGAGGGCCTACATGTGTTAAAAATGATAATAAAATAACAAAAAAATAAAAATAAAAATAAATTGCAGACATAGGTGTGCCAGCTGTGCACCGGTGACATCTGGGACATTGACTGCTGAACGTTGATTGGTGGGTTTGGGTTGAGTGAGGGTGGAGGGAGAAGCTGCTGTGCTGCGGCCAGGTAGCGCCGTGTAACTTCACTTTTACAAGCAGACGTCAGCGGAGGCATTTATCACTATTCAGTCTCACGTTTGACCGGCGGATGGACTTGGGTGCGATGTAGGCGGCTCACAGGAGTGGATTTGATTTCTTAGTTTTGTGTCACTTTCTGCGACCATCTTCAACACAAACCTCGGTCAAAGACAATGAGTGGTAAGTTTCGGGATTACTTTTCATTCCCTTTTCATTTCCCTTGAAATAGTCTCGTGGCCATACTCAGTGCAGGGTGATGATTGACGTAGTTGCATCGGCCAGTCACACCTCATAAACTATTTGACTGACGATAGCATAGCATGCTGTCAGTCATAAAGTTGACAGGTTCAGGGTCACAGATTGTGTAAACATAATGAAACACTCCCAGAAATCTGTAGGGAAAGAATGAGCTTCCTGTTCATTTCTGCTTTGTGCAGTAATTCCCCTTCTAGTAGACTTTTCCCAATGTGCTGCTATTCCCCACATGGTGTACAATTTTTTCTTAAAATCTGTAGGTAATGCTGAAAGGTTCTATTATTTCCACTTTGGTTAATCATTCCTTGTTTTCTCAGAGAGAATCCAGTGTGCAAACGTGTAATTATTTTGTCAGCTAAGTTGTCCAACCTGTAACATATAGCACAATTGGTTCAAACTTTTTTCATGTCAGTCGTTTTGTAAGGAAAAAAAAAGTCAGTGGTGGATTTCCCATTTTGGAACTTCCATCTTTAACTGGATCCACAGAAACATCTGGACTGCTGTTTTCAAGTAAAAATCTGTGTCAGGGAAGAGTAAAGTGCTAATCACATGATCACAGGGCACATTACAGAACAAGGTCTGTGTGTCTGACTGTTTGCAAGGAAGAGATGATAATGACAGAGATTCCCAAGCATCCAGACCTGCTCCAACACGCCTGCTAGCCTACATAGCTGCAGGGACAACAGGGGGCATTTTGTTTCTCATTATTGGTAAATACCTCCGATGGGTTAACAGAGGAGAGTGAGGCAGCACTTCTATATCGGTGCAGGTAAATAGTTAACCTTGAACAAATGCGTTGCCAAATAGGTGTTTGAATAAGGGACTTTGAGAATTTAGGAGTGCTTTGTGCAAGACCTTGAGATGGAGTTAAAATTAAACCCCATTTTCAGAATAATGAAGAGATAATTCAATGTTTAATCATCTTGAACTGTGTGAGTCAGTTGGCAAGTAAATGGAGTCAACAGGCCTTGATTCCCAAAATACTTTTGACATGCCCATTTAGTGCATTTCATTCATCACACATCCTTGTCGATTATGTTAAAGAGGATGTGTGACGCGTGAACTCTGCGCTATCTCAGACGACAGTGAGATAAGACAGGGACTAACCTGGCTGCATGACCACAGCTGCTGTAGGCTCATACTTACCTGTGATTACAACCAACCCCACTGCGTCTGTTAAAAAGCCACATTAATGAGATATGAGATTCCGTCTGCAAATGAACAAGGCTTTGGGCTTGTGTTATCACAGTGTGCCTTGTTCAGCACTTTCTCATTGGCTTTTGGTTTTCTGCTCCGAGGCTTTTTCTGGATCGGTTAGTCTGCCTTTCTATCACTTGTGGTATTTTTGCGCTTAACAAATCTTCCACTGTAGAATCAGCAAAGCCATACTACTATGACTGTGTGTATGCAGATGTTTTTTTTTAAACTCCTATAATGGCAGATTTATATGCTTTCTCCCTGTGCCACCCCCACAGTGCAAAGTGAATGAGTCTGGCAAAGCCTTTGTCTGCCATCCTTTGTGTGTTTTGAGGTGTGCAGCGTGAGTCATGCCAATATTTTCATTCCTGCACTCTGATTCACAAGCACTGACCAGCAAATTGCCCTCCCCTCTGTAGTTTATGGCCCCCATAACAGGAGACCCTTTGCTCTGCATCAATGAAATGGTCTAAATGGTACTGGCTTCTGGTGTAGAAGTCAGTGCCATTTATTTAATATATAAGAAGTCATTTATTTGGTCATCCACTTGCAGATTTATTGGCTTTCACCTACTCAAGGAGTCCATGATATATATATCACCATATCCACTGTCAGTGGGTCAGATGACTTCATGCAAATGCTAATCACTCAGACTGGAATGTAGATAGTAAATCCCCCTCGTTATTCCTTGGAGGATTTCCAGTTAGGACCTCCCTCTTACTCATTGAGCAGCACGTAATTCTTTAGTGCAGCTAGAGCGTTAATCTCTTCTATGTCCAGTTTTGTACCCATGACCGATCCCTTTTCATTCTAAGTGTTTGATGGAGTATTAACACCACGAACAAGGCTGAAAAGCAACGCACACCTGACCTGTCCAGTGCACATAGAAAATACTTCAGAAAGGCATCCCACGTATTTGTTTCCCATGTCTGATCCTCTTCTCCTGACAGGATGGGAGGGCGGTTGGGGGGGTTGACTGTCTCAAAATCAAAAGCAACATAGTTAGCCACTTTTTGATGGATAAGAGTTTCAGGGAAGCAGATAAGACTCATCCCAGACAACACCAAATGCCAATGGAATCCTCCACTTGAAAAAAATAGAGTCTAGGACTGGACTTCATACTTTACATGTCTGCAAAACTGGCCCTTAGGGTTGAAGTGTCTGTGACAATGGAAGAAGAAAAATGACCCACAATAACAAAGCATTGTTGGGACTCTCATCATTTCCAGATCTCTCTATTTTTAACTTTTAATCTAAAATCTAAAAACATCAGGGTTCAGTATTTTTCCCCACTTCTTTTCAGTCATACTCCAACAGTTCTCCACACTAAACTGTTTTCAGCCTATCTTCCTCACTCACATGCCTTTAACTAGTTCTTCCCCTCTGTTGCAGGTATACCAGCGTGGTCGGGGGAGTATGATACGCCTCAGGAGGAGGGGCGGTGCTCTTCCCCCTGGTCGGAGGAGCGCTGCGAGGAGCTGTGGGACAGGGTGGAGGGGGTGCGACACAAGCTCACCCGCATCCTCAACCCGGCCAAGCTCACCCCGTATCTGCGCCAGTGCAAGGTCATCGACGAGCAGGATGAGGACGAGGTGCTGAACTCCACGCAGTACCCTCTGCGCATCAGCAAGGCCGGTGAGAGGAGGAGAGAGAGACTGGGAGGAAACAGGGAGAGGAATAACATGACAAGGAAAAAGGACTATAAAAACAAAAATCATGTCAATTTAAATTTAACCCAGCCACACTGGACCTTTCAAGCACACAAATCAGGGTGTAATTGTTTTTATTTTACTTAAAAATTCCCAGGATTTGTGCGTGATTTTTCAGTGCGTTGTCAGAGACGAACAGACAAGCGAAGATAAATTCTGACAAAGTAGTGAGAGACGGACGGAGGGAAGAAAACGAGAGAGTAAGATGAAAGACATTGCTAAGTGAAGGGGGAGTGTAAGTGTGAGAGAGAGGGAAGATTGGGAGTGAAAGAAGATAAAGATGAAGGGGGAGCTGATGTCAGAGGGGAGGGGGCGAAGACGAGCACCTGGGCCAGTAACATGTTGATTTCACTGCCCGCTGATTTAATGCTAGTGCTTGTCATCCATCATGGTCGTGTTTGAAATACCTACGTAACTACGCAGGCCTAAGTGATACTCACATCAAAGACGTGGCATTTTTGTGGTTAGCCTGTTTCAGCCGTGCTAATCTACACTGCCAAACTAACAGTGTGCATCAATTTATTCTGCACCGGGGTAGAAATGAAATCTCAAACTTTATTCAAGTTTCTCGGATCACCAAGCACAAAGCTACTTAGCCTCTATATTTCCATTTTATCCTCGCCCCAAGCTAACAAGGCCATGTTTTTACATCTCCAGAAAAGCTCATAAGGTCAAATTTTACATCTTGGCCAACCATTTGCTTATGAAACGATTGTACTCTTGAGCCTGAAAGTCCAGTATTTACCTCATATTTTTTTTCACTGATAATGCCCTGGTCATGCATGCACTCTGCAATAGCAAGCAGAGTCTTACAGAGTCAGTATGGCTACAAAGCGCTGCGATGATGCTGGACAAGCTGTTGGGAGAGATTTGATGGACATTTTATGCTGTTTTTGAAAAAAGAAAAAATTCTGCCATTGAAGCGTGTGCGTAATGACTGAGATTCCTACTTAATACGAATTCCCACACTGATCCCCTTTTCTCCGCGATGTTTCCCAGGCCGTTTGCTGGACATCCTGCGAGGTCAGGGCCAGCGAGGTCTTCAGGCCTTCATGGAGTCGCTGGAGTTTTACCATCCGGAGCAGTACACCCAGCTGACCGGACAGCAGCCCACACACCGCTGCTCGCTCATACTGGGTATGTATGCATCTGTGGTGATGTGACTGCTGTATGTGGATGGATGGCTAGGTGGGTGGTTCGTTTGGTGTATTAGCATGTGTTATGTATTATAGATGTATTAATACCAATCTTCAGTATTCCTCCTCTACTCCCCCACCTCCCCCAGATGAGGAAGGTCCGGAGGGTTTGACCCAGTTTCTCCTGCTGGAGGTGCGTAAGCTGAGGGGGCAGCTCCGAAACACCCGCATGTGTGAGCGACGCCTGTCGCAGCGCTGCCGGGTGGCAGAGGAGGAGCGTAGCCGCGCCGAGCGCAAAGCCCAGGAGCTGCGTCTTGACCGGGTGCAGCTGGAGAGGTACAATAGGTCTCATGTCCTGTTTGGTTCGGTTTGCAGCTCCCATGCTTGCATTCTGCCACTGAGCATGGGGAATCTTGTGGCATTACGGACAGGTTTTGTAAAACATGAACTCGCAGTGAAGAGACACATTTCTCCTTTTAGGTAAAAAAGCAGCATGTTTTCTTGAAGCTGCATGTGGCCATTTTGCATGTTGGTGGCTCGAAAATAAAACTGTTTGGAAATTTTCAATACCCAGAAATCATGTGACACAGCATCAGAAAACTGTACACAGCTTGTTATGATCAACGCGATTGATTTGTGATTGCTTTAGACAAAAGAATACCGGCTTTGTCTGGACAGTGTGTGCTCACTGGTGTTTTGGAGACAGTTTGTATTTTACTCTTAAAGTTTCACTTCACCTCCTGTGAGCAGAGAAGACTTCCCACTCGCTTTCAGACCCGGCACCAGAATTTCATCTGCGCAAACAGGATGAATCTCTGGTGTCTCAGTTAGAGATTGTGGGATTAGGGATTGTGGGATTATTTCACTGTTGCAGCCCCACTTTGCAATTTAGGCTGATAAGATGAGCATATTTGTACATTATGATCTTACCTTGGGCAGCCTCAGTGAATGAATAATCACTTGGAATCCATGAATGATAAAACACTCAAACTCCACATGAAAGACATTACTTACCGTGCTTTCTCCTTGCTGTTTGACTGAAAAATGAATCAATGAAAAAAGAACAAAGACAAAAGATGTGTATGTACTGATTCATATATGATCCCCAGGCTGCGTCAGGACTGGGAGTCTGGCAGTCGAGAGCTGTGCAGGCTGAAGGACAGGCACCTGGAGCAGGCTGTGAAATACTCCAGGGCCCTGGAGGAGCAAGGCAAGGCCTCCATACGTGAGAGAGAACTACTGAGGCAGGTGGGTGGCATGTGAGGGACACAAGTAAAGACAATCTGACAAAGAACTTTTAAGAAAATTCTACAGTTTTAATGGTTTTAAACTCTATAGACCTTGGAAGTTTTACTGAGCATGTACGCTCATTTTCACCATGACCCTATTTCAGACTCGTTTAAGTTCAAGATAGTGATGCCGGCTTGTACAGCCACAGTGTTTTACTGTTAGTGACTGAGAAACTTCAGTCGGGAGCATCTCAATCTTAGTCAAGGGCGAGGATTAGTTACTCACTTTGCCCTCCTGCTGTTCCAGGGCCTCTAAAGGCAACACTGGAATAATGTCAGTAAAATGTGGTTGTACTAGTGAGCGTCGAGTCACAGGTCCCTGTAGATTGTCGGCGCTTAATGTTCTCACCTTTAGAACGCTGCTGTACCACACAAATTTATCTCTAAACACACCAGGCTGTCAGCCAGGGTTGCAGTCTAGTTCAGGTGTAAACATTTTAGCCCACTATATTTATCAGACCTTTTTGGCACATGCCAGTCACAAATATGCCGCTTGAACTTGTCCATGAAGAAACAGTGCAAGCTATTTTTAATCCATTTTTTGGAGACTTGGATGGGGCAAGAAAGAGGAGATGGCGATCTGATCTGATAGCAGCTCGGGCCCGGTGTGTAGATGGTATCTGCCTCTGTGTTTATTTCGGGTAGTGAGCTGTTGGAACATGTCGAACAAAACTTAGAGGTATGCTCCAGTTGTGGAAGTTCAGTGGGACATAGGACCATTGAACTTTGGACCAAAAGTATTTCTGGGATGAATCTTTTCCTAAATGCAGGTTATTTTCATCATATTGGTGCCTTGTGTGCAGTATGACTGTAAATCTAGGGATTTAATGTGATTGTTTAGGCTCATATTTTTATACTGTATCTTCTGTCACTGACTATGACTGTTCATATTACAAATTTACCACAAGGCCTCTATGCCATGTCCCTCACAGCACTGCAACTTTATGTGTCCAGACACAGCCACTGCCATGTCTTCAGAAATATCTTATTTTAATGGTTTGGGATGTTACCCAAAGTCTAAAGGGATACAAAATTTTAGTCTGTCAGGATTTCTTACCTAGCACTTCACATCTTGGGGTGCACTTCACTTGTGTTGGCTTTGTAAGCATTCCTTGCAGAAACTAATGGATACTGTTAGTGAAAAGTTAATTGTTTGCCCGTTGCTTCGGTAACCATTTGCATCAATGAAGCATGCACGGAGTTATTTGGGTAACTGAATGACTACTCTAGACACTATTTTTTATAAAACACTGAAATTCAAAATGTCAGGATATCTCTTTATGCCCGCTTTATTTGTCTGTACAGGTTGAAGAGCTGAAGTCCAGGTTGATGGAGGCAGAGAAACAAACCAACAGTGCTCCAGCCAATGCCACGCCAGTCAAAAGGGACAGCTTGGTCTCCAGCAGTATAAATAGTACCCCGCCTCCTTTACCAGAAAAGCCACTGCACCGCACGGAGATCCGGAAAGCTGGGAATACCGGAACTCAGGTGAGAAATGACCTGTCCTCCCTGTGGACTTGGCATCCTTGTAGATCTTGTAGATCATTGTAGATCATTGATAATTGTAGATCTATTTCTTGCAAATTCAAGATTCTAAGTTATCTGGCTGTACTCTTCAGTTCCTGCTTTTGGTGTAGCAGTGTGGTTTTTCGTCTCCGTTCCTCATTAAACAATACATTCAAAACAGTCTGTTTTGCGTCAGGCTGAACCACAGTGCTTTTTTTTCGGTTTGTCTCTTCAGAAAAGGATTTTCAAGTTCAAATTCAAGTTTATTTAAAGTCTTAAATCACTGTTGCCAAGCTTTACAGCCTCACAGTTTATAGTAAGTAAAAATTTTCAAATGACACCCCCTGACCTGAAACAAACTCAACTCAAATAAATTAGTTCAGTGAAAAAAAGATTTGATCCTTCTTTTGCTGATTTCTCTAATAGGGTGTTTTTTTTTCATCATGTTGTTTATGTTGTTTACGTCAGGCACTGATGGACATCCTGCAGCAGGACCGCAGGGAGGCTGCTGAGCAGAGGCAGGAGCTTTGTGATACCATCACCAGACTGCAGGGGGAGCTAGAGAGCACAGAGGAGCAAAGGGACAAGGTGAATTTGATCAGATTGTTACTATCCTTCTAAATTGCTAAACATTGTATTTTGAGCTATTATAACGCTGAAAATACATGAGCTGTATTACCAACGCCCATGTTTCAATTTGATTAATTGTTCGACTGTAAACTTTATTGTCTTTGAGGTTTTAACTGTGAATTGCGTTGCGCAGCTGGAGTCGCAGTGCGAGCAGCTCCAGCTGAAGGTGAGGACTCTCCAGCTGGACTGGGAGACGGAGCAGAAGAGGAGTGTGTCCTACTTCAACCAGATCATGGAACTGGAGAAGGAAAGAGACCAGGTCAGTGTGTGGGAGGTCCAGAGTCGGACCCCCTTCTCTTTTTACAGTCGTATGTGCTAATAATAAGGAATCTAAGTGCCTGTACTTGTCTATTGCTCGAATCATTATCCAGACCAAACCCCCCAAATTCTGTCTTCCTCTGAGCTCATAGTTTTCTAAGATATGAGAATTTTCTGAGATAAAAATACCCATGATGTAATGCATGTAACAAAACTTTTCCTTTATAATTTCTGAACCGAAGCCTGTTGGGTTTATGCGGTCCTAAAGAGTGAAATAGGATTATACTGCAGAATCCAAAACAAGCCAAAACATGCTCCCAAAGTAAGCAAGAAATAAAGCCAAAAAGGCTCGTAGAAAGTTTGACATGCCAATGGTGACTCAGCCTCTGCCTGCGTTCACATGCTCTCAGATATATCACAAAAACAAATTTCTTTCTTAGATATTTCAAATGAACACCAAAGTCAGTTAATGGAGCCACAAAGTTTTGAAGCCAGAAGCTGTTTATGAAGTTTATGAATTATGGCGCAATGATAACCTTAAATGTTCCCACATAGAAAATAATCATGTTTGTGTCTTTCAACAGTAAGAAAACACCTGGATGCAAATGCACATTTATTATGCATTTGTGGTTAGCCATCCAGCAAAACGTGTTTGAATGAAGTTTGTGAAATTAACTTGTTAAGCTGCAGAACATCCATGTTTGTTTATAATTGGTCATTGAGGTTTAATTTAATTTTTTTTGTTTGTTTGTTTTTTTTGTTTGTTTTTTCTTTTTGTAGTACACGTGTCAGACGATGCACAAGTACAGCCACTCAGAATATAAAGAAACAGCTTGCAGTCCTATATGTTGGACCTGCCCACCAGCGTATGAAATTTAGAACAACAAAAAGGCCTCAGAATTCAAACAGTTGCTTCTGGCTGCAATTTTGGGCATGTGTTGCCTACTGCAAATATAACTTCCCTTAATTAGCATCCCTACCATGTCTTGCAGTTTTCATACCATGCCAACTTTGTTTGTCCTCTCTATCATTACGTTTCCCCCTCCAGGCTCTGCGTAGTCGGGACAGCCTGCAGCTGGAGTACACTGACTGTCTGCTGGATAAGAACCGCCTGCGTAAACACATCGCTGAACTGCAGGCCAACGTGGAGCAGCAGCAGAGGGAGCTGGAGAGAGAGAGGGAGAGGAGCCGGGAGCAGAGGGAGCAGAACAACTGCCTGCACTGTGTGAGTTAGTACTGCAGCACCACAGTTGTGCAGAATTAGGACTGCAGTGAGTAAACACAGGTGTTACTAATGGCATTAATGAAGGTTCTGTTCCATTTAGATCGAACAGAGCCAGGGTCCTGCTATTGTTCATGCTGGCATACTTGAAAGACTCTGCTACACTTAAATTGAACAGAACCTTCATTAATGTCATTAGTAACACCTGTGTTTACCCGCTGTTTCATGTCAGAATGGCTGCTGTGAAATCAGTCTAATGTGCAGAGTCAAAAGTGCAATCTCTAACTCATCTAACTTTTTAAATGAAACTGTTCTCTTTTTTACACCTCTCTTCCACACCATACGATTCCCTCCATGTGCTCCCCAGTCTCACCTGTCTCTGTGCAGCGAGGACCAGTGCTACGGCCCCTGCTGTTCTCTCGGCCTGGAACTGAGCCCTCAGACCAACAGCACGCATCAGCTGCTACGAAAGGTCAGGGCTCCCCTCCATCTCCATGGTTACCATAATTAATATCATATTCGCAATCACTACAGCAATAGTAGAATCACAGTCATGAGTAAAAGTAGTAGTAGAGCTGCGTCATAACATGCAAGTCTGCCTTCGTGGTATGCCATCATGCACTTTGGATCCTGAAACGTGAATCACTGGTATTCCTTTTGCTCCCAGCTATTATTCGCAGTGTAATACAGTATAATCCTTCTCTTGTATTCTGGACAGGCTCATTTCCACATTACAACTGTATTAGGGAGTGCCGATTACTGAAACGTGTTTTTTCATGCTACCACTGTAAAAAACTATGCATGATAAGTAAATTTTGGACTGTAAACTTCTCTCTCTCTTGAATGGAATCTAATTATTGTTTTGCATAGAATTTGAGTTGTTGCAAATGATGCTTTTGCAGCTATTAACGTGTTAGTACCTGTGCTATACAATACCTCTCACTGACTGTGTGGTCATGTCACTGCTTGTCTTTTTTTGTGCCACAGACGCCCTCTAGAGGACAAGCCAATGAGCATTCTGAGGGTAAGCTGTGTACACTAGTTTGACACGTCAGATTTGAATGTTGCCATAGATTTAGCATTCAGGAGTCAGTTCTGTATGATAATATCTGCACACAGACATTTCAACAGAAGATACACAATTAATTCACTTAAATATTCTTCTCACAGATTCCCGTTCCAACTCCGAGGAAAATCTCCTGTCAACAGTGAGTCTCACAGCTCACATCAATACACAAGAAATGATGAGAAAGGAAGAAAGATAGCGAGACAGCTCTAAGTTGAGTTGCTTTGCTCTGAGTGTCCTTTTCCTTCTCCACATTCAGGCAGATGACAATGAAAAGGAAATCAATCGGCTCTCCATATTCCCGTTTCCTCCCTGTATGAACTCCATCAACCGTCGATTCAACACCGAGTGAGTTGAGCAGCCTAGCATCGCTCTGTTGATTTTCAGCCTGTTCTCAGATTCATTTCTTCCTTTTTTTTTATCAGTCAATGAACGTACCTTGCTTCTCTCCTCTGTCAAGGTTTGACTTGGACTCCTGGGGCAGTGATGAGAATGATAACATTACAGGTATGTTTGACTCGGTCGTGTCTTGCATGATTTTTTTTTAACAGTCTTGGGCGATACTTGGGAAATATACAGCAATATACATACAAACAAAATGAGAAAGGCATTGTACAATGTCGGGACAGTTCAGTTGTAGGGAAGTTATCAATCAGAAAAGTTCACTAAATTTAGTTACTAATACTATACATTGTCAGTGATTGTCTAAACTTCTCGGTAATCACTGTATCATCTTATGTGGCAAACACCACTTATCTGACATCTAAACCACCTAAAACAAACCATAAAACGTCATTTGCAGAAATCGTATGACCTCACTGATCCTTAACAAACTTCTGTGTGTGAAAGTTGAACTTGTGATGCTCTTTGTTGTTTGACAGCTGAACAGAGTGACCTCTCGTTGTCGGATTCCTGGAGCTCCCTTCACTCTCATCTCTTCCCCCCCGACTTGGTCAACCTGCCTCCAGTCCCTCCACACAAACCCAACTCCGGCGCTCTCGGGTACAGATCCACTGTTTATGCAGCCTGATCTTGACTGTCTTCAGAGTGGATAACAACCAATGCGCCATTATGTATTTGCTTTCTCCTTAATGCTGAAATGTGACATGCAAACTGCCTCACAGCCACATCTAATATGCCGCCTCACCTTTATTGTCGCTCTCCTTTAGGTTGGCCCCCCTCTCTCCATCCTCAAGTCCCCCCACCTTACCAAAATGTGTAAGAGCCAGCCTTGCTGATGATATTACAATAGTTGGGGGAAACCGCACAGGGATCTTCGTCAGCTATGTAAGAGCCGATTCCCCAGCGGAGCAGTGTGGACTGAAGGAGGGCAGCGAGCTACTGGAGGTGTGTGTCCATGTGTGTGAGCTGTGTGTGGATTGAACTGTTTGTGAGGATATATTATGTGTGGGGTTTTCCAGGCCAAATGCATGTTTAGATTCTGCCTGCATTACCCGCAAATTTGCGTCCATCATCATCTTTTTTCTGTGTTTCTTTCAACCGTGTCCAGCTGGAGCGGGTTCTGTTTGGGGGGGGCAGCGTGCTGCTGGGCCAGTGCACTGGAGAGGTAGCCCATTTTTCCCTGCAGTGGTGGAGCGACCCATCATCACTCAAACACCAGATCAACCCAGAGGGTAAATCCTCTCTTACTTCTATATCAGATTACATTTTGTATTTTTATTTTAGATCTGACATCCAGTAGTAATCATTGAGGACAGGGGAACCCAAAAGGCCAAAAATGTAAATAAAAAATGAGAGGTGGAAAACCACTTGAATGCCAAAGTACAATATTTTAATTGTTCAGATAACACATAGAATAGGAGCATATAGAGGCTGGGAACACAAAAAGTTGGCTAATATGCAGTCTAGCTTGAAATGCATCACCCGTGTAGACTGTGGACAGAGTCACCTTTCTGTCTTACTTGGCTCTATATAGACCTTTTTCACACCAGCCATTTTGACATGAAATAGCAGGTAACCACAGGTGTTACTAATGACATTAATGAAGGTTCTGTTCCATTTAGAGCCAGGGTCCTGCTATTGTTCATCTTGGCTCACTGGAAAGACTCTGCCACACTTAACTGGAACAGAACCTTTCCACAACATCAATATGGAAACTTCTCAGCATAACAACATTTAGTTTTATTTATTCAGTTCTCAATATGGTGATGACTAAGACTAGTTGTCCTCTTCCTGCTCTCTTTTCCTCAGGTTACTCTAAGCTTTGCTCCCAGCTCTCCTCACCCACTTTCCTGGGCGCTGACTCCTTCTATGTGCGTGTCAACCTCGACATGGACCCACATGGTGACCCGCCATGTCTCGGGGTGTGCTGCGATGACATCATACATGTTACAGACACTCGGTACAATGGGAAGTACCAGTGGCGTTGTTCTCTTGTGGACCCACGCACAGCCAAGCCCCTGCAGGCCGGAGCCATGCCAAACTACAATAGGTACCTCTGATTAGACCCTAACTTGGCTGCCATTTTCCATGACTTCCTATTCAGATTGAAAAATACTAACTGCTTGTTTTCAGCGATAAATTATGAATGTGCAGCTCCTGATTTTCATAATACAATCTATGAAATGTGAACAGACCTGAATCTCACTGTTTTCCATCTCAGGGCCCAGCAGTTGTTATTGGTCCGGCTACGAACAATGTCCTTGGAGCAGAAAACCTTAAAGAAGAAGGTGTTTAATATTCTCATATTCTAATGACTTGCACAAGAGATTCAGGTTCACAGTTACTATGATTCACCAAACTGATATCGCAGAACTCTCATCCAAAGTCAACCAAACCATTAACGGTTTATTTTTCTCTATTCCTACATGTAGTTATCAAAGAAAGAGTCTGGGCGTGTACGATTGGTCAAAGCAGTGGCCCCCAGCTGTCGTGGGATTGGTTCTGCACCACAAGTCCTTTACACACTCAGCCACCGTAAGCTCCACCCACAGTGTTCCCAAAGTGCAGCACCAAAACTCCAATCATTTACCACGCGATATCCATTGTTTTGTGAATAAAGGTATTAGTGTGTCCTTGACTGTGTATCTTTGTGTGTGTGTGTGTGTGTGTGTGTGTGTGTGTCTACTCACACATGTGCCTGTCCTCTCAGGGCATGAGGACCACTTGATCCCATACAGTTTGGTGCAGCCTGTGCAGGTTCAGACTAAACGGCCAGTCATCTTCTCTCCATCTCTTCTCTCCCGTGGTCTCATAGAGAGACTGCTGCAACCTGCAGAGTCTGGACTGGACTTCAACACCTGCCTGCCTGGTACACAAATAAGAAAAAACATAAAGACACTAACATAGGAACTGATTTACCCTGCTGGATGCTGATTACCCACTTGACAGTCACATAATATCTGATAGCCTCTGTCTTTCTTTTTTATTTTCAACTTCATCTCACACCTCTTTTTACGGGCTGCAGAGCCCATCCAGGCTTCAGAAAGACGTGACAAGAGAATATTCCTGTTGGACTCCTCCACTCCAGAGCAGGCTCTGGGCATACGGCTGCAGTCAATACAGGATGTCATCAGCCAGGTAATAAAAACGCAAATCATGTGACTTTCCCACTTTAAGAATAATGCCCTTGTTTCTGTCTCTACCTCTGTGCCCTCTTTTGCACAATAATTTTAACAGCATTTATATCTATATCAATTCATGACTGAGATGGATTTTTACAGGTGAAATCAATAAATAGCTTTCACCTGTCTTCACCTTTTCTGTCTATTTTATGGAAAAAAGCAGGTGTCCCTGACGGTTGCATATTCAGTGTACATTATCACACATAATCCTAATTTCTCTCTGTCTGTCTGTCTCTTTCAGGACAAGCACTGTCTGCTGGAGCTGGGCCTGCCCAGTGTGGAGGCCCTACTGAGACAGGGGGTTTACCCCATCGTCATCCATATCCGCCCTAAGAACAAAAAACACAAGAAGCTGAGGTAGGTTCCCCATGTTAACCCAAAAAATCTTAACACCAAGTTAAAGTTAGCACACAACAACATATATAATCCAGATATCAAGAGAGGCATTTGTTCAAGTCATACATCATTGATTCTCCACAGGAAGTTGTTTCCGAGGTGTGGCGATGAGGGTGTGATGGAGGAGGTGTGCCAGGCCGAGGAGCTGCAGCTGGAGACGCTGCCTCTGCTCTACCACACCCTGGAGCCCAGCACCTGGAGCTGCACGGACGAGCTGCTGGCAGCCATACGCAGCGCCATCCACAGCCAGCAGAGGGCAGTGGCATGGGTTGAACTGGATAGGCTGCAGTAGAATCTACCAAGTGGGGCTGGTTCCCCAAAAACATGTTGTATACATGTCACAAGCTAGCTTGTCCTACCAATGAATAAAAGAGTTTTCTGCTATCACTGCACCCAAAACCACAACCAAGTTTACAGATAAAATTGCTTAGGTACTTAGGTAGCTAAGAACTGCTTAGGTACTTCTGGGATGCCAGACCAGGGCCAGATCTTCAGTTTAGATAATTGATTAGGAGCTAATAAAATACAGCAATCACAGCACATGCTGTAACACATCCTGTATGTATGTAATTTAGAAACTCTATGTAAGTCAAGCTGGGCTGACTGCAAAGGGAGTATTGTGAAAGAAAACTATAAATAATATGTGACCCAAACAAGGAAAGCTAAGTAGATGATGATAATAATGACATGCCTGTGGTTAGCTGATTACATGCCATTTTATCTACTCATATTCATCTTTTTGTTAGAGACATTTCAAAGTTTTACATTCCACATTGTTTACATCACTTACTGTTTTATTTTGTAGCTGTACTATTACAATTTAATGTGAACAGTGACTCAAGTAGCTCATTTTGCAGGGCTTTTGGCCACAGACCATTCAGCGATGATTATAGAGCAAAAAGGTGAAGCTGTGAAGACAAGTAGCAAGAGAACAGAAAGTTGTGGATGGACATGATATAGAGGTGGATTCTATGGAGGGCAAACCCTACTCAACTTATACACAAATTTTATTTGACAACGTTAAAGACATAAATTCATGGCATGTCATACTAATAATTATCAGACTCATATGAGTTATATGAAGATACGCTCCTTAGAGGAAAATATATGTGTGTGTGTGTGTGTGTGTGTGTCACTTTTTTAGACTAGATATGATCTTTTATCTTTTAATTTACCACTATGTCACTTAACAGAACCAGTAGTTTACTGTTATTTTTTCTGACAAAAATGTAATCTTATGTCATTGCAGCTTTACATGTGGAAAATACTGTAGCACACAAACACTGACACTGTATTTCCTCTCTTCTTTACTTTCTAAGCACTATCAAAAATAATAATAAATGTGTCTTGAACGAAAATGAATTTTAGCTCTTTCACTTATGCATCCATTCACACCAGACACTTTTAATCACGCCACAGACACCAAAATGACCCATTTATTTTCTGCCCAATATGATGAAAATGACGTCATGTTTTCAGTGGCAGTACGCCCCCTGCTGGAAGGTGCCGGTACGCGCCCCGTTCCTCCCCCTTCTCCCTGGTCCTCCTCCCCCCTCTGATCAACAACCAGCCTGATGATATGCTAGCTAAAGCTGCACACAGAAGCAAAATGGCCGATAGTAAACTAACCGATCACACAGCGTTTGACAGTCATCAAGAGGTTATGCATGTTTTGTTTACAGCTTGAGAACTACACTCGCGCAAAAAGGATACTCGCCTTTTCCACGTCTTTTTTCTATATTTAACATTTCGCCTTTCGGTGATGTCATTTCTTATTCAATTTAGCCTTGAAAGCCTCGAAGAACTAGCTCGCTAAGCTAGCTAGCTTGCTAGCCTGCTAGCGTTAGATCTGCAAGAATTTGCACAGAAGCACTTTATGTTGTATGTGATTCCCGAGGTGAGTATTCACTGTTTTGCTACTTTTAATAACGTTGTATGGTGCTGGTCAATATTTATGTATGCGTAAGTGTAACCAAACGCATTCCGTGTATTTTTTTTTCAGTTTTTGAATAGCTTCGCTTGTAACGCGATGCAGTGCCGAGAAAACGTCACTGAAGTTCGTCGTTTAATTTGGCCCTGTCAGTCACTCCTAGCTAACGTTTGTACTGATGAACGAGCTAGCTGGTAAGCGTCAGTCTGTTTCTTGACCACTGTTGGCTTGTCAGTTGCGTCGTATCGTAGAATGTGAAGTTATCAGTAAATTTAATCGACTATAACGTTAGCAACTGAATTTGACCATAAACGGGACGAATGCGTGTGCAGTCTGCAATCAGCTCGTGCAAGTTCGATTCGTTGCACGGAGATGGCTTAGCCCCGCGAGCCGGGGTCTGGGCCACGGCAGTGTTCACCAGCTGCTGTAACTAGTTAGCTAACATTAGCTAGCTATAGTCCCCGGGTCAAGCTCCTTTGGTGGCCACAAGCACTGGCACAGCTATCTAATGCTGGCCTGCCGTTTCCTTAAAAGCCTTGACATTTGCTCTGAATGTGGCTGCAAATATTGAGTTGTTGGTGGTCGTATGCACTGCATCCGATTTGCATAGGAAATATTAACTAATGTATTTATTTGGAATATAAATAAAGGTTAATACCAAACGTTTAAAGCTAACGTTAGCCAGGCTCGCTTACATTGGCGTTCTGTGTCAGCTTGCTAATTATGTGCAGCTTAGTTAAGAGAGAGACCATGCCTGATTGTACTTACAGCTTACTAACGTTACTGTGGAAGTGCTCGTCACATTTCCAAAATAACAGGCCCTTCTCGAGCCTGGGCTAGTGTGTTCTATATTTTTCTTTGCACGGCAAAACCGACCCACATGACAAGATTTGTACGCTTACATATTGCTTCACGTTAATAGTTTGTGAAGATGCATCCGGTCTAAGGTCAGTAAGAAGTTGTGTCTTTTTGACCGTGTAAAGCTGGAAATATCCTGTTACTAGCCTCAAAAATAAGATAGTGGAAGCTAATATTGTCAGACGCCATCATCTGTATTCTATTTCAAAATGACTGTTTCCTGACATCATGTTAAAGTATTTTGGTTTTCTTGTTTGTCTGTTGTCTGCGTTGCCTGTTGGTTGGAACTGCAATCGTTTGCTGGGTAATGAATTATGCAATGAGCAGCTAGGCTACCAAGGGCTGTTGGCAACCTGTCTGCCTCTGGTTAACATTACAGTTCTTACAACATTAACTAACTGTGCAGGAGTATATGTTGACAGTGATCTGATGAAACACGTGTTGTTCATTTTTAGTCAGAGTGTGCGTTTGAGAAGGGGAAAGACAGGGCATGCTCATGTGAGCAGTAAATGACTTTCAGCGTGGCCTGACATGTAACAAATAATTGAATGCATATATTTTCTGTTTGTTTTCCCAGACAGGAGAATCAGGAAAGGGAACAGTAGTTCATGGAAGACAAGAAAAAGAAGAAAGAGGATAAAAAGAAAAGGGAAACCTCTCAGAAGGTAATGGTTTCACCAAATCCCACAGTTTACTTTGACCATACATTAAAGTGAAAATCCATGTGCTATTCCTGTTAACTTTCTCTTATTACTTAGCAGGACAAATCAGAAATTTTCTGTATACGTGTTTGTCCACTGGTCACAGTGGCTGGTACATCTCAAAATCCAGTAGCCACATTCACTATTTTATAACACAACTAAATTTTTACGTTACCTCAAAATACCAGTTTCCCACCTTCGAAAGTGGCCATTTAACAGGTGGACCAGTTCTGTCGGTATGGGTATACGTTCTGCTTCGTAACTGTTAGCTTCTACGAATTAAAACTCATTTGCAAAAAAGCTAAAAATTGTTTATTGACTCATAAATACATAGTCATAGGAGCAAATCCAATAAGTGTCATGTAGCATCATAAATTAGTATCACATTCTCTGGAATTCTTAAATTTCAGGTTATGGTCTTAAAGTCGCTGTATGGTTGCTTCTCTCTGACATGTGACTTATTTCTACAATTTCAGGTGCCAGAACAGAAAATCAAAGGTATGTTTTCTTTCTGTCTTCATCTCCTTCCTTTATCCTAATCAGTCAAAATTCCTTATGAAATTGTAAGTGGTGTGGTTTCTATCTGTTGTTGTCAAATAAACCTTACTTAATGGCAGAGGAATATGAAATTATTTGCTCTCCATATTTAACAAAACAAGAACACATTTTCTTGTACAGCATTGACCTGTAAGAGTCCTTGCAGTGGAAGGGAGGGTTACACACACACATATACACACACCTGAGACTTTACTGAGCATAACTACATTCTTGTTCTGCTGGACATTGAACAGCTGTAACTTTAATGCACTGTTCAAGGGCACTTTGACAATACTTGAGGGAAGGGAAAAGCGTCTCTTACTCACATAACATGCCCACAGTCTCTTTGACTCTTTACTGTACTTAGGTCTAATAATGACTCACTCTCTTCTTTATTCCTGTTTTGTCTTTAGTGCCAGAATCAGCCAAGCCCTCCTCCACCCAGCCACTCGCCACCCCGGGCTCAGCGTCCCCCAGCCCTGGCCCTGCTCCCCCCTCGTCCCCCTGTCCTGGTGCAGCCGGGATTTCTGCACAGGTCCCTCCCGGTGGCGGGAACAATGCAAAGCAGCGGGCTGCTGTGGCCAACGGACAGCCCTCCTCCTCCTCCTCTGGAAGCCAGACCTCCCAGCAGCAGCGCTACATGCCGAGGGAGGTTCCTCCGAGATTTCGCTGCCAGCAGGACCACAAAGTGCTACTGAAGAGGGGCCAGCCGCCGCTGTCCTCCATGCTGCTGGGTGGAGGAGAAGGAGGAGGGGGAGGCAGTGGCCGTGGAGCCACCCCACCTCTCTCCTCACAGGGAGCAGATAACCCCAATGCAACCGCAGCTGGAGCCACAGGTGGGTTGAAACTTGAACATACGGTGTGGTTCAGTGAGTAGAGCATGCTACCAACACTGATACCCAATTGGGCCGCCCATGTTAAAAAAAAAAAAAGATGCATACACAGTACAGTAAAGCGCCTTGTATAAAAGAGCCCATCAATTTATATACATTTCTGGTAAATTGAGTTTATAGTCTGTTCCTGGTAACAAAGTATCATTCTTCATCATCATCATCTAATTTTTTAGTATGTCAAATTAAAATGTAAGTTACCAGTGAGAAAATTTGTTTTTTGTTTTTGGTTTCATACAGATCCCAACCTGGGTTCACCCTCCCCTTCACCCCCCCACTCCTCCTCATCCTCATTATGTGTCGCTGCTCTGTCGTCTTCTTCTACTACTACTACTTCAACTTATGCAAATTCCACATGGGGGGCAGGCTCTGGCAGCCAGCCCTCCTCTCAGGGCTGGGAGAAGGTGATTGTTGATGGGACTAACCTGGAGGAGTGGCCTAGCATCCTAGGTGGGGCCAAATTGGGTTCTGAGGGGGTTGGAGGAGGGGGACGGGAGCAAGACTGCCCCAGTAACAACAACAGCAGTGCCTCATGGAGTGAGAGAAACATCCAGCAGAAGGGAGGAGGAGCAGGAGGAGGAGCAGGGAGTTCGGACAATCCTTCGCCACCTCGCTCCTCTCCTCCTTCCTCCTCATCCTCGCTCAATGAATGTGTCCAGTCAGGTGGCGTTGTATGGGGCTCCTCCACCTCCTCTCAGGCGGAGGCTGGGCCAGGAGCAGCAGCATTTTACAATTCCAAAGTCTCCCATCATCTTCCTGGGCCTCAGGAGAGCCCTGTGGGCGGCAGCAGCAGCGGGGTCCCTGGTGCCAATTTCAACCCCAACACCAACCCCTCTGCCTGGCCTGCCTTGGTGCAGAGTGGGACGTCAGCTTCGGCCAGCGAGGGCCTTCCTCTACACTCGTCCATTACTTCAGCTTCTCCATTTTCTGCCAGCACAACCCTCATTACCACTCACTCTGTGTCATCTGTGAATCAGGCTGGCCTTCATCAGCAGCACCCTGACACCGCTGCGGGAGCCAGGAGCGGAGAGCAGCAACAGCACTGGGGGGGCATGGGGTCAGCACTAGGTTCAGGAGGAGGAGCGGTAGGAGCAGGGCCAGGACCAAATCAAGAAGGTGGCGACGGGAGGGACTATGGGGTTGCTGGTGTTGAAGGAGAGGGGAGCGGTAATCTTTCCGGCTCTTCATCTTCCTCCTCTGCAGCCTCTTCCTCATGGAGAACCATGCCTCCGACCTCCTCTGACCCCAGTACAGGTGCCTCGCAGACAGATGGGTGGGGTGGAGGAGGGGCTGGAGCTCAGGGG
>OMLF01017536.1:13117-25360 GCA_900302615.1 Holocentrus rufus | reverse complement strand
ATCGGATCTGTGACTCAAAACCATGATATGATCCAAACCCTGAGTTTTGTGATCTGTTGCAACCCTACTAATGATGCAATAAAAAGTGAGGCCGCCACAGTATCAAACTGGTACACCCAAATTTGGAATGCTTTATAACAGAGGCATCATAATCACTACATCTATAAGCTGTGTCTGTTAACCTCAGTTGACATTTTCACCTTTATATGATTTCCTCTTTTGATACTATCTGTCAGCTATGAGCATCATTGAAGGAAATAAAAAAATATATATGTTGGATGTTAATTTTACCTTACAGGCAGTTAGCACTTTTAATACCAGTCGTTACACAGAACAAAAGCAAACTATTTGTAAAACAATACATTTCTTGTTTTTAGCTAGTATCCTTAGCAGAATGGTAGATTAGTAGTAGTGAATGAGCTCACTGGCTGGAACCAATGATGTGTCACAATAAGCCTGTTATGAAGTCTTAATGTCTGTCGTTTGAACAAATTCACAAAATCAACCTCTTAGAGAATTCACAGTACAATTATGCAATCATGTTAGAAGGTGACTGCCCATTGAGAAGTAACAATTAAGCAGGTTCATGTGGGTCTGCCTGTCCCATGCCTGGTGTGAATGCACAAGGCTCTGTATGAATTGCTTCTCACATGGGATGGATGTGGATCAGCACACTAAAAGTGTATGAGAGAAAAAAACATTCCGTGCTTCCTCTGAGTCTTTGTTCCGTTTCAATTTGCAGGTCAGCATGCCATTTGAGCACATGGGGAAGTAAGATCCTCAGGCTCTGCATGCACATGAAACTGACAGGTGAGGTCCAGTTGCACTCAGGCATACACATGCTGACACACACACACACACACACAACTCAACTGTGTATTACTCATGACTAAACAGTCCACTTTGTGTTGCAGGGCTGCAAGGTACATTCATCGCTTCAGTTTTTTTTTTTTTTTTCCTTTTTACCTAATGAAAACATACTTGCCAACGGACACATGGATCTTTTCGGAACAGACAGAAAATCCTAAAAAGATCCACAGAAGTACATGACTTTATCCCACATCCACCCTCTGATTGCTGGACGCTGGCTCACCACCATCGCTACAACACAAGAAGCGTATGAATGCCTGTGCTACACCCTTGTCTCTCCTCCATTGTTAGTGCTCATAACCGCCCCCTCCTCCCCAAAACATTCCCACCAAACCCTCTGACAAATGTGAAGAACCGTTGGCATCAAAGAAGCTAAGTGGAAGGCACACACACTCCTGGTCAAAAGTCAACTTCCTATTTTATTTGGGCTCAATAAAAAATGTTCCCTTTTTTATTACACTGCAAAAACAAATCTTGCATTTTTTTTTATGAATGCTGTCATTTTTTCCACCTCTTACATAATACTGTGGGCTTGTTATGAGTTTCCTCTTGTTCTGTGAATACATCTTGTCAATTGAATGGACCTTTTACATGTTTGGTTCAGCATCTCCTTGTTTTAATGAGAAAGTACAGCTAAAATATGGAGAACTAGAGACAGGTAGGTAGGTGAGAGTTAGTGGACAACAGAAAGGTAATGTTGGAAAGAAAAGGATGAGTAAGTGATTGATTTAGCTGTTGTAGTGCTTTTTTTTTTTTTTTTGTTAGTAATGGGTGCTCGGCCCATTGTCCTTTTTATCCAATGTCTTACTGATTTGCTAGCCCTCAAAGTTCAGCCACCCTAGAGACTTCCCTTCCCTTCCCCATCTTGTCTGTTTTTATTTGCGTGTTCTTGGGTTGTGATGAGTGGGTGAGGCAAAGATTAACCATAGATATTGTAATAAGACACACTCCAAGTCTTGAGGGAACCACCTCAGGAAATTGTCAGCATATTTCACCGAAGACCCTAGCCACCCGTTTTCGGCTGACGATAGTGGCTACAATTTTTATGATGGTTATTAATGTCACCTGCTTTTTTTAATTATTATTGAATACTTTTGTTATTGGAGGTAAAAGGGGAGTGGGTAGGCTCTGTTTTAGATGACTGGGAGGGGTATGGGGCATCAACTTTTTTTTTTTTTTTTTACTTCACTGTAAATATTTTTTTTAATTTCTGTGTAAAGCCAAATGTGGTTGGTTGTTTTAAGGTGTAAAGTAGAAAAATACATACTAAATGCAGAAATCGGGGTTGCGTTCAAAATTCAAGACGCTATTAAAAGTACTAAATTGTGGGAGGGTTTTAGCTATTGCTACATTGCCAGCTGGGTCTCCAAACTTGGTGTGTTTGTGTGTTTATGTGTGTGTGTGAGACATCCACAGGATCCCCTGCTGTCTAAAAATAGATCAATGTTGTCTTTATGTAGCTTGTTTTAATCTCTTTACTCTGCTATTTATGTTTAACATGTTTGTGTTTTGTCTGTGAAATTTGAAAAGGCTGTGTTCTGCCTATTGTTTCTTCTTTTTCTCATTAATTTAACCCATCTGTAACTTACCAGAAGCAGTTTGTTCATCTTCTGAGTCATTGGCACTTTTTTGCCTTTCATTTTGTTGTCACCACCAGTTTTCCGTTGAACAAGGTTTTGAATTTATTTTAACCTCCAGCAATCTTGATGATGTCATTGAAAAAAACAAACTGATGCAATTGCAGGGATGTGTGAATGGGAAATGACCTGTGTGCATTGTCCTTTGTACAGGCCAGCATGACCCAGTGGCATTGTAACTGGTTTGGGTTGGGGAGGGCAACTAGAAATGGTTGGGGTGATGGGGAATTCACTTTATGTATTGTGTACTGATATCTTGTACAGTTCTTTAACACACTTTAACTTTATTTACAACAGTATTTGTGTATATTTTATGAAGTAATAAAAATGAATTTAAAAAAATCTTTAAATTTTCTCCTTTTTTCTTTTATCTGTCAAAATTTTACTTTATAATGCATTACGATGACGTTGACTCGTGTGGATTGTTAAAGTGGGATAATCTGTGAAGATCAATCTGTCATACCATTTGTACACCAAGAGGAACCTCTATCTGGCTTTCCTCGACCAGAAGAAACCCCCCGATGTGTGAAGTTGGTATTTAGTTGTCAACCAGATCAAGATTTATTGACCATGGCCATATGGGGAAGAGAGTGTGTCTGTGCCTGTGTGAAGGGAGTGCGGGGGGACACAACAATAGCACATGCAGTGCAGGCCAGCTGGCAACCAAGTTACATCATTTTCCATGGGAAAGACACTGCTCCAAGAAAAAAAGCGTGCACTGCGCCTGCGCAAAACAAAATATTGGGAATTTCGCTGGCCGCTGTGCCGTTAGTACCAGTGAGCTGCCGATGTAGATGAAATAACGGTGCTCAATTCAATAGATATGGATGGGAAAACGGCAAGATAATATTAGCAGTTACGTTTTACAGGCGTGGTTTATGTTTTTGAACGGAGTATACTAGCTGCTCCATTTTAAACGTGTGTTGTCTTAATCTTGCCTTGTTTTGACTTATCGAGAAGGAGCAGCATCAACAGCAAGCTAGCTAGTGCCAAGCTAGGTAGCTAACGTGAGCTAACAGAGTAGCGTTCAGCGTAGTCAACACTCAACGGGCGACTCTTGCCAGCTTGGCAAAAAAACAGGCAAGCTTTTCTAGGGCTTATCAAACATGCAGTGAATATATTTAGTTAGATGTCGGCCGTTTGAATGTTAGCGCTTAGCCAAAACATTAACTTTTCATATTCACGGGTTTGCAATCGTCATTAGCTGATAAGCGAAATTGATGCTTGGATTCAAACAACTGCAGCCCGTGCAAGTCAAACAACTGCAGAGGAGGTAAGCAAAGCAGCAGGATGGAGTCATGGTGTTCGCAACAGTAGCAACCATTCTTCACTTTTGAGTTTTTCTTCACGAGAAATACAAAATCTAAATTACACAAAGTGATCTGTGTTTCAATTGAGAAATGGCTGCTGTCCAGTATGTTTTCAATAGTATGCCGTCGTTTTCATGAAATGTAACACTAGCAGCAAGGTGGATGCTGGTGAGTCTTCAAAGGAGTGTCTAGCTCATGTCTGATTTGTCAGTGCATGCAGAATAATACAAATTACTGATGGTAGCTATTAATTGCTAGCTGTATTTTATTATTTACAATTGAATGTAGCCTTCATAGCTCAATGATGCTTAATGTTTCAGCTCTCCAAGAAAAAGGACTTATGAGGGCATGTCAAAAAGCCTGCTGTTAGGATTTAGGTCAAAGTACAATAGATGTTTTGAAACCCACCCTCGGGTGCAGTCAGCAGTATTGATGAGCTGCCTTGGTCTGTCTTTAGTTCATGAAACTGTCTGGCCCACTGAGAACCAGAAAATCTCTGTTGCTGGTGCAAGTTAGGCTTTTTAGTCTTTGTTTATCACTAGTATACGTGCCTAGGGACCGTCGCCCTCCATACTGTGTTGTCTTTATCAGTTCATAAATAGATTGTTTTTCAGTAGTTTTGACAACCTTTTAAGTCACCATTCAATCATGGTGCAAACGAATAAGTAACATGCCCATCTTGAGACTACACTAGTCCTGTTTTTCAACTTGAACACCACATCAAAGAATTCTGTAATGTGAAAATTAGTAAGTTCAATTCAGTCTAAATGACATGTAATGCTATTTCAGAATTCATTTGTGTAAATCTTTTTAGATTATCAAATAATTTCTCAGCAGTTTCTATTGTAGATTGTTGAACCAAGCTTGGTTTACATGCCACTTGAATGGCTTTTAAGGTGCTGCATCGGCACTAGCTGATTGAGGCTTTGGAGAGCAGTGTGAGTCATCTATGACCACAGCCAGCATTACCCTATATTTAGCTGATGTATGGGGGGGACTGAAAGTAATTGCGAAATCTATTTTCACTCTGAATTATTAGATTATCGCCTTCCTGGAATCCAGTCCAAGAGACTGACGTAGTTAGAGATGACAGTGATCTTTGAAGGTTTGATGATAAAGGTGGTGGCGTGTGGAGCATCTTTCTGGATGCTTTTGATGTTGTCATCTCTGCTTTGTTAAGATAGTTTGTTCAGCCTTGTTTCCTTCAGTTCATTTTGTTCTTGCATAATCGTTATGTGAGACAGCACTTGTCTTGTTTTTACTGTATCAATCTAAAAGCTGCTAGAGGCTGCTAATGTTGCACCGAGCAGCCTCTCTCCTAACACCACGTCAGCTAGTTTGTCCCTCTGGTAATGTCGGTGACATTTTCAGATAATTTAAGTCATGGGACCAACTGGATAAGCTGATATTTGAGATTGATAAGTGAAATTTATCATGGTGTCTGCAGAGCAGGTCCTGGTTAAAAGTCTTTCAATGTTTTATAAACAAATATTGCCTAAATTTAAGGCCTTCAGAACTATTACAACCTTAGCACAGTAGTAAAGTAAGTTTAGAGATCTTATAAATCTTGATGTGCTATTTTTCTAGTGAGGAAAAGGAAATGAAAAAATGTACTCCATATAGCCTACTGTCTAGCATGACTGTTTATTTCACTGATAATTTGTATTATATCTCATATTAACAAGATTTAAACGGGTCTTTAAAAGTCTTAGATGTAACTTGATGAAATTTATAGATACCATGATTTGTCAAATGTTCATGTGAAAAGGTGGTTGTAGATAGTTCTAGATGATGTCTGTGATAAATGTCAATGCATAGCAACATGAGGGTTGGCAATGATGTGCTGAGAAAAAATCTTGCAATATTTGTAAGCAACATTATATTAGCAAAATAGTTACCCTGTCACAGATTTTGAATTTCGTTTCCCTTTCTGGTGTCATGCAGCAGCCACCTTCTGCATTAAAGACATTGAAATGTAGGATTGGAGGAATCATGTTCTTCTTGTTCTGGAACTGAGAATATGTGTTTGGACAAGGATTTTTTAATTTTCTGTCATGAACCTTGAGAAACCACGTTGCTGCATCCACCCGAGGCCACAGTCCGCATGTTTTTATGATCTGTGATCAGTCTTAGTTCTGATGCTGATGTGTGGCAAGGTATCCCGCTCCTCTGTAAGGATTTTGTTTGTGTCTGGGCCCGTTTGCCGCTCCCCCACACTCCTTCCAGCCCTCAGCAAAGACAGAGAAACAGAAGAGGAGAATTTGGGTCAGCAGCCCTCGGCTCGTGGCTGTCACACCGATTTGCTGTATTTGAGTGATTCACACTCTGTTCTCCCCTCCTACGTGTGTGTCTCTGTTTGTGTGTTCTCCACCCTCAGTCACCCACCTACCTTATGCCTCCTCTCTTCACTCATTCTCTCTGTATTTTGAGCTTGATTCATCTGTCTGTCTACACACACTGTTTTGCTGTGAATATCTGCATGCTGGCCTAGTTTGCTCCTCTCCCTATCTTATTCTGTTTTCCTTGTTACTGTGTTTCTGTCAGTGGATGTTCTCTTGAGACTTAGGACCTAGACTCTACGAACTCTGGTTGGTATGCCTTCCCATACGAGTGTTTCATTCAGTCTTCATAACCTACATTATCCCAGACCCTTGCATAAAATATCTCTATCATCCCTGTGTGTAGTCTGTTACTCATCTTTACCCCTCCTGTGTTTTCCTGAGGCTAAATAAGTTTGTATTTGATAATGGATTACTGAATAAATTCTCTCAAATCCTCTCTCTCCTCCATCTCCTCTCTTCATGCAGATGAGTCAACTTTGGCGGCGAGACATACCCCTGTCAGAGAGGTTAGGCAATGACTCTCCCGTGGGTGTGGCCCCGGGGCCCCCAGCCACCATGGCTCCTCAAGGGTCTAACTCCTCCTCGGTCCCAGAGGCTCCATTGGTCACGGCTGAGGAGCCCATTTTCCTCATGACCTCCACCGCCCAAACTATATCAGGCTTCTTTGTCTGGACAGCCCTTCTCATCACCTGTCACCAGGTAAGGGGAATCTGAAATAAGGAGCATGCAAACGGCATAGTGGTTGCAAAGAGCAAACTGAATCTGTTACTGAAAGGTCATAGGTTCAGTTTCTATAGCAACATTAGTCTTCGTGTCCCAACAGTGGCTACACAGACAGTTTTACATCCTATTGGGAGAGAAGGCTTCTGCATAATATCGAGCAGTTCACCATACAGCTTTACAATACAACTTAGTTCGATTTTATTTGAACATATCCCCAACATTTGCTTCTCTGATGCAGATTTAGTGTTTGTGTAAAAGGAATGAGCTATGAAAACCGAGATTCCTGTTATCCCCGCTGTTGTCTGCCCTTCTCTTATTAAAGTACAAAAAGCAGTCCTGCCAGGCGAATATACTGCCATTTTAATCAGGTTTACCACAAGTCGGGCTTCTTTCGTACCCCCCTCTAAGATGGCTGCCCCAGCAGCTCAGTGGCATCCTCCATTCACACTGCAGGTGCAGACAGTAGAAATGATGGATGCGAAGATTTCCTCCCATACTCCAGTCAGACGCTTGCCAAGTTCAGGTTGATTACGCTCCCTGGAACACACCCAGCGCAGGACAAACGCCCCGGGCTGCTGAGCCATAAAGGACTATGGCAAGACTTCAAAGGACCTCACCTTTCAGGGCTGCCTGTCTCTCAGCTACAGAAAGACATACGCTAGGTTTAGAAAACATTTACTAGTGGTGGGTGTTGTGAGGCAAGGCTATGAGAGAAAGGAACGAAGTATAGAGGTGTGTGTTTGTGAGTCATGTTGTTTAGCTACTGCTTGCGGAAGATTATATAATCAATTGAAATCAGTGGATACAGTCTCTTGTGTGTTTGTGTTGATAAGCTCAGTTATTGATCTATGCCTAGTTTGTGTCAGTTGATCAGGTCTCATGTTAAAGTGAAGTTCTGTGTAAACTGGCCTGTTACATAAGTGAGATCTGTTGTGCTTCAGTGCTCGGGTTAATGGTTGTTCTTCCATTGTTTGCTGCTCCTCTTCACTCATAAAGTGTTAAAGATGAGCCCTCTGTCGCTCTGGCAACAGGTGCTCCTAGCTCTACTGTGACATCAGCAAAAAGCAGGGGGGATGGGGGTGGAGTTGCCTAGCAACAAGCCCTGTGAGTGGAGTACACGGTCTTCCTTGCTGTGCTATCACCCACTCTTTGTTATTTTACCAAAGGTGTGTCTGCTTACAAGCCAGGAAAGGTGATAGGTGGGGTTTTGTGTAAGTGGAAGGGAACCGGATGGAGGAGTCAAAGGTGCTGATGACAGACGCCCTCCCAGCCCCCTCCTCCTGTCTGCTTGTCTGAATAGGAGGGTTAGGGGGTGGAGGTAAACACACAGGATCAATTACCAAAAACAGAGCAACAAGCATGTGTTTGCACACACACACACACACACACAGACACACACACTCACACACGGTACTCTTTGTGATCGTACTTAGACAAATATGAGCCTGCTTCATTCAGATTTGTACATTTGGACTCGAGCCTCATGAAAACACAGATTTCACGAGAGGCAGTTTGTTTCAGGTTACCCATTAAGCAGCTGTTGACTGATCTGTAGTCTCAGAGGGAGGAAGCTGATGAATATTGAAACATTCAAACTTCCCCTATTGCACTACTTTTTTTTATTGGTTTATGTGGTGAAGATGTTTTGTTTGTTATTTAGAGAGAAAATTGTACTGTATGCAAAAGACAAAATCCTTGACAAGAGTTTTAGAAGGCACACGGTTCAGCTACATTAATCTGTTTTGTTGCTTTAAAAGGAAAGTCCACTAAAACAAAACTCCAAACAGATTTTCTGTGATATTTCTCAGTTAATAAAAATTCCGAGTGTTCAGCAGCTCTGTCTCAAAGCCAGAATCTGAACAATGTAACATGATCTTTAATACCATCAAGAAACAATTTTGAGGCTGCTCCATTAACAGCATTGTCACAGCACAATTGTCATTTTGAGCTCATACATCCAACTTTATATTGCAGTTGTGCTTACATTTCTGATTCAGAAAATGTATCCATATCCACAAAGACCATTCAGGGTTCACTCAAGTCCACACATGCGGTCATACACATATATATATATATAAAGAATAACTAAATTCTTTGAATTGTCAGCATTGTTGGAAATTCCCGGTGGTTGTTAATCTTAGTGAGACTGAGAATTTCAGTCTATTTCCTGGTGTAAATAATGTCCCATACAGCCAGGTTTAATGAAATCTGTAATAGGTTGAGAGTGTGCATAGTTAATGAGGTGTCCAATAACCTGTTAGACAATATCCGGCCAACTGCTTGCCAAACAAGCCAAAATCTCTGTCATTAATGTTGCTAGGAGACAACTCTCACTCCTATAAGCTTTGTACCATCTAACCATTAAAAACTGGGGGGAAAAAGATTCTCCTGGTGTTAAAGCATAAAGATCACATTTTCCCTGAATGACTTTGGTGCACTTCATCTTTAATGACATAAGCATGGGGATTAGTTTTAGTTATTGTCATTAGAAAGTGCTGATGTACCTTTTACTGCTCCATCTTTTTCAGATCTACATGCACCTGCGTTACTACAGCTCTCCAAATGAACAGAGGCACATAGTGAGGATCCTCTTCATAGTCCCCATCTACGCCTTTGACTCCTGGCTGAGCCTTCTGTTCTTCACCAATGAGGAGTACTACGTCTACTTTGACACGGTCCGAGACTGCTACGAGGGTGAGTGGGTAGAGGAGCGCAGCACACTACATTGAATTTTTTTTTTTTTAAAGTGCTATATAGTGAAGTTGGTGAACTGAAAGACATAAGCCTGCAGTACAGTGTGGTGGTTGTGCTGCCATAAAAGATTATTTGGCATGCATACCACAGGCGGGTATTCACTAAGAGTGTTGGGGTTCAAGTTGTCTCTTCTTCTTTGTGCCTCTTGATTCCCAGTAGAATTGAGGATTTGAGAATTTATGTGTTGTGATTCCCCCAGTGGCAGATGGCCTTTGCAGTGTCTTCATTTATGAAGGCAGCCATCTTTGTTCTCTTGTTTCCAAGGCCTTTTGGGATTGCTGGGGAGGGGAAACCTGTTTCCTAGCAACTGTATGAAAACGAGCAAAGCTTCAACAAGAGTTTCAGAAGGCACTCGCTTGTGAACAGATAACTCGTCAGCTTGTTCTGTATCCTACCAGACTGTAGTGCTTCTACTGCCAAACAAATTTCTCTGAATATTATGGGGGAATTTGAGCATAGACCAACCCAGAAGTTGCATAAGTGTGGGGTGAAACTGGCTATTATTTATGTTAATGGTGATAATGATTTGTAAAAAGCATTTGCTCTCATTTTTCCTTGTCTACTCCATGTGCATGAGCTACAGGTAAAGCTTCATGTGCAAGATGTTTTGCAGTATCACTGTTCGCATAGCCTTACAAGGATGCATGCCTCCCTGTGTGCAGGTTTCTACACACATTTCTATCAGTATGTATGTGAGGCTGCATGGGAACCAGGGGAAGTAGCTAGTGAGCAGTAGAAGCTAACAGCTTGATCAGGCTGCTGTACAGTCGGGTCCTGCCTGGCACATGTAGCAGGGGGCAGGGGTTGGCATGGTTGGACAACAGCTGTGGCCCCAGGGCTCCATATTGCTAAATATAGAGCCAGACAGAAGACTTCTCTGCTGCTGTACATCCGGCTGCACAGCACATAGACATGATAGGCATCAATGAATGTGCCGTCCACCAAGGGCAAAATGTGCCTGCAGCAGTCAGTGTGCAGTATAGTGAAAGATGCATAATGTGAGGTCATTCATGCATTCACACAAACACACATATTCACTCAGTGAGCTGCCATTAGGGTGGTATTCACATACTGCAAATCATGATATATTATGTAATGACTGAATGGTAGAACAGTGAATAAAAGAAGTGCTTATGCTTTATTTCAGTGATAGGAATTACAGATTATGGAGTTATCAACACACAGAGCTATGGAGGGCATGGTCTCTATAGTAAGGGATCTGTTTTCTAAAAAAGGACATATGTGTTATGTGTTATTATTATATGTGTTATTATTATTATTATTATTTTCATTTTATTTTAGTTTTTTTATAACTGACAAAATCCAGGAATAATCAGAAATTTGGGTATGTTCAATATTCTTGCAGACTTTTATTTGTAACTATAAAATAAGTTTTCAAAAATCAAAATATTTCTAATTTACTCCAAAGACTAAAAATGATCACAAAGGAACTTCTCTGCTGTCACATGCTGTCAGTCCTTTTCACAAAAAGCTAAGACGCTATATTTCATGCTGAAAAAATATGTTCAGTCTCATGTATGTTCAAAACAAAGCCAGTGCTGGGGTGAATGTGTTTTGACAGAGGTTGCTGTACTACAATCATCATTGTGAGCTGTTCAGCCAAACTAAACGGTATAGCAAGTTGAGGCACCAGGGAGCTGGTAACTGCAGGCCTCCACTGATACCCTTAAATTAAACCTAAGAACACCTGGGACAGTGGATGAAAACCCAGTCAGCAGTGCCAATTAGTGGGATCAGGGTCTGCTTAAATCGGGTTTATTTAAATGGTATGTCACAGCAGCATGACAATACAGTTAGTACAATTGCTGATGAAACATTCACTAGTACAATAATTATGATGTAACAATGCCTTGACCTATTTTAAAAGTAACTATACAGGACTAT
This sequence comes from Holocentrus rufus, assembly GCA_900302615.1. NCBI lineage: Eukaryota > Metazoa > Chordata > Actinopteri > Holocentriformes > Holocentridae > Holocentrus > Holocentrus rufus. The sequence continues at coordinate 13,819 of OMLF01017536.1, read as the reverse complement.
ATGGAGGCCTTGTTTTGATGTTCAAGAATAAAGGTTAGAGCAGGTTCATCACTGTCATTACAGCAATTAAAGGCACAGTAATAAGACAACCCAGAACCACCCCTTTCCATGCCAGCTCTTAATGCTGGAGCATTGCGCCCTGTAATTATGATCAGGATGATAACAAGGTCACAATGTTACCCAAACATTTCCAAGCTTGTTAATGTGGATGGCTCACCCTTCTGGATTGAAGTTGCCAGCTCAGCAGTTCAAACCAAGGTGTCTCAGCAAACCTTCAGCTTAATTATGACAGTTCTACCAAGAGTTGACAACAGTATATGACTAATCACTTTTGCTAGCAGATATACAGTATATATATGTAGAATTCCTGGATATAGTTCCAAATTTATGACCCCAACTGGTGTTCCTTTACTTTTAGACAGATCTAGTCACTGTTTTTGGTTGCTGATTCTTTTTATCTCACATTTCTCAATCCTTAAAATCCCTGTTTGCCTTGCTCACTTTCACATATGAAGCCAATTTGATTTTTAAGGCTCTCTCTCCTAACAGTGGGAGAATTCATTTCTGTTTGTTTACCCTCGGTTGTTTTCTGCCAGGGACTTCAACACATGGCCGCAGAGTGTTTCGTCTACAGGATTGGATTCCAGACAGGAAATGTCTTAGCGTTGCTGTTTCTGAACGCAGAGGGCATGGGGGGGATGA
>OMLF01017535.1:8453-22190 GCA_900302615.1 Holocentrus rufus | reverse complement strand
TGTGTGTGTGTGTGTGTGTCTGTGTGTGTGTGTGTGTATACACAGCATAACTCAAACAGTTCTGAACTGATTTAAACCAAACTTGGTGGAAGTGTTAAGGGTCAGGAGAGGAAGAACTGATTCGATTTTGAGAAGAATTGGTCAAAGGTCAAGGTCACAGGGTAAGGTCAAAGTTTCAGCCTCATGCTAATACATAGGGAATATTTAGAATATCAGTGAATTGGTGAGAGATATGTACATGGTTACTATTAAACACTAATATAAAGTCATATGGCATGACCTTATTATTGGTCACATAAACTTTGACCTTCAGTGACCTTGAAAGGTTGAACCGATAGAAAAATTTTGCTTGCATTGTCGGTCCTAGAGCATTTCACCATCAAACGTGCGGTGTGTGGTTTTTGCCCTCTTGGAGTGCCACTTCTAGTTAGAAATCAAAAGAGAGTGTTGGGTTTGAACATAATGATACCTGTGGGGAGGTTAAGCAGGGCTGTGACACTTTACTGTGGATCATTGGCCTGCGCTGGATCTGGAAACTGTAGGCTTCTCTCACTCAGGCTGTCGCAGTACAGTTATTAGAGGGTTACTGCTCATAGATATTGTTTACAGATTCCCAAAGCACCCTGTCCCGAGAGATAAATGTAATTGAAACATGCTGACAGAGTCTCTGCAGGATTCTCTGCATTTACAGTATGAAGGTGTGTGAGCACAGCTTATTTTTATGGTGTACTTAGTTCCTTTTACAAGCAGTGTCTATGTGGGGACGGAGCCTGGCTACCTGCCATATGCCTGATAAAACCTCTGTGGGCTCGCTGCTGGATGCCGCTGCTGCTGAACTATGCTGCAGGACACGAGCACAACCACCACAATATGGCTGGAATATTATGGGCATTGTTCCCCAGCTTGGATTTTTATTAGATTAATTCTGAGTTTAATGCTTAGCTTGTTTGGAGAGATGGCTGACACTTAATGTAATGCACTGATGTGGCTTTGTTCAGTGCTGTAGGCTGTTCTGATTTAAGAAATTACAAGTAAACCTGTCTGTGCTTGTTTGTCTTAGTGACACCCAGTCTTACAAAAGTAAGAGTAAAACCAAATATGGACCTTTTAAAGGATAATAGACAGAAGGTAAACAATTAGCTTCAGTTTATGAAATTAGGTTGAAGGGTCTTAGCCATGCCTTTACTCAGGACAGCCTGCAGTGTTTACGGCTTCCCAGCTATTCATAGCTACATTGTCAGGAGACTTTTAGAGCACTGCTAAGTATAACCTGTGACTGTGAAGTACAAAATAACTTTTGGATGTTTATGTGAGTTGCATATGACATAATAGGCTGTTTATGTTGGCTTATTGTTTACATTTTGAACATTTTAGACCTGTGGTTTTACATGACGTATCATGTATTTGAATATTGTGTTTTTTTCTCTCTCCCAGGTATGCACAAATCAGCGCTCATTCAAAAATGGATGCCTTGCTAATGATCTGCAGATAGACATCAGCCACCTCTCCTCCCTCACCTCCACTATTGCCAGTGTGAACAAAGCATATTGAAGACATATTTACCAACATTAACAGCAGGTTTATTACATTTGTCAACACCTTTCACCCCTTTTCCTTACCTGCTCCCCTACACACACCAAACCCTCACTGCCTGAAGTCTTCAACATGTATCAGAGTGTTCCAGTAGTCCCTGGCGACCAGCTCACAGCTGGAGGTGCCGCCGGTTCTCCCCTGAAGAAGAAACTGGGTCGAGATGGGCGCCCCCTGGTGATGGCGGGCATGTTAGGCTGTGTGTTGGTGCTGGCTGCTGTGGTCTCTTGGTGCTACTACTCAGCCTCCCTCCGTAAAGCCCAGCTGCTGAAGACGGAGCTGCTGGACCTCAACAAGGACGGCTTCGTCATTCGCAACCAGGCCGGGGCCGTCATCTTCACCATGGCCTTCAGGTGGGTTCAGTGCAGGGCCTGTCTTTGATGATCAAGTGAACTTGTGTGCTAACTCCAGTGTTGATTTCACATATATACAACTTACACAGAACTATACTGTATATAAAAGTGTGATATATGTATGTGGCCAAGGACATAAATGTTGTTTGTCACGGGTACGAAAACCTCGTTTCACGAACCTTGTTTTCAGCTTGACTATGCATTTTAAAGTTAGAGAAAGTTTCATAAACCGAACAGAAGAGCAGCTAAAGTCAAAACTTCAATCACCAGAATATTAAATATGAGATTTTCATGTGACAGCGACAATATGTGAGAATAGTCTGTTTGTGTCTGGGTATATCCAGCAATATAAACATATATTTGTAAATGTTTTAAACATAGTAAGTACATGTACATATATCATTTTTGTGTGAAACACTTATGTGTAATATATTGCATAATAGAAATAACATTTCACTTTTTATTTTATGGTTTGTCTCTATTATGATTCATCTGTCTTCTAAGTTTTCTTTGGAGTAAAGCTGCAGGCATGAGCACTATATAGTCATGTTTTGTTTTTGCTTTCTTTCTGTTATTATGAGTACAACAGCACTTATGTTTGAACAATTTCATCCAAAGTATAATGCAAAATAGAATAAAATACCCCAATTAAAAACTCAGAAAACAAGAAAGACCACCAACTCTCTGCTCACACTGAAGAGTTTGAATGACAACCAGTAAAACACCTGCTTTACTTAAACATGGATCAAGTTTCTATTTTGACCATCTTTTCCCATGAACTGGTCTATATAGCCAGTGAATCTGTGTGTGGCTTAAGCACAGTTGTTCCTCTGTGCTCTTTCAGTGCTGAGCCGTACCAAGGCTGCCTGTCTGCACTGTGTGGACGGAAAATAGGAAGCTAGACACTAGACAGACACATGATTACACCCCGAGGGAGGACAGATTTGGTCATGTGCTTTCGTAGCTTTGCTCTCATCGACAGAAATAGCCATAGTGCAATGTCCTGCATTTACACACCGAATTAGAAGAGGGAGATGCCATTTCTTCCTCATTGTTATTGTATTAACATTATTAAGTTTCACACATTTTGTTGATCCTGATATCTTTTGAGCAATACTGTGTTTTTTCCTTGATATTACTGTGGCACAACCGACTGCTAATAATAATTGCTCAATTAGTGCTGTGTCGACCCACTTCATTCATATTCTCATCTCATGTCTTCACTGTACCAGGTCCAGCACTCTGGATCTGGACTCGTGCTCGAAGGAAGGTAGTATTCTGAGCTGCAGTCAGTCCGATTCTGGCAAGCTCAACTTCTTCATCCAGACGGTTCGGCCGAAGGACACGGTGATGTGTTACCGAGTGCGCTGGGAGGAACTGGAACATGAGCGTCCAGTGGAACATGCCATGGCCTATAACGACTCTCACTGGTATGGAGGGGCGGAGTCCGCTACACAGCATTGGCCTATCAGGATCCAGGGTGAGGAGGATCCACAGCCTTTCATCACCAGCGATGTCTACTCCAATCGGAATGCCTTTGGGGGAATCCTGGAACGCTATTGGCTGTCATCGAATGCAACTGCGATTAAGATTAATGACTCGGTTCCGTTTCATCTGGGCTGGTCGGAGCAGGACAAGAAGCTCAGGTTTCAGGCGCGGTACCAGGACTCGCCTTACAGACCACCAGAGGGACAACAGGGCCTACCTGAACTCAGCTATAGAGTGTGTGTGGGGTCTGATGTTACCTCCATTCACAAATACATGGTAAGTATAGATAATTTACAGTATATGATCATCTTGATTAATTTAGGACATGTTTGGAACAGTTTTTTTTAAACTCTGGTGCATTTACAGTATTCCTCAGTTAGGTTAATTTGAGCAGGTGAGAACAATGACATTTGAATGTGAGTATGCACCTAATAACTGCACTGACGGTACCTGAAAATGCGGATCTTTATGGAGGCAAAGCAGCCAGAATGAGACAAAGGATGCAGCCAAGCAGAGGTAACAGAAGCCCAAAGACTGTAAATAACAGCAGCACACCTATTGTTAAAGTAGACTTCCTGGAAGAAAAAAAAAAGAAGTCGAAATAGAGAACTACAGGTTGATTGAATGATAAATAAATTAAAACCAATACCACTGACAGACATAGTGGTATCATGATGGAACAGAAACCCGGTCACTGTCATTTAAAAATATGATGTAGTCAGTGATGAACAGACAACTTGTTAGTCACAAGGCATACACAAGCTGAAACAACCCCGTGTCATATCCTCTCACTGATGCAATTACAAAAAAAAAAAACACAAAAGGGGACATGAAAGTTACTGAAACCACAACGTCTTGTGAAAAAAATTACAGACTTTGTAGTTTTAGCAAAACACTGAATTGTGGTCAAACTGACTTGCATGTACGTGGGCCTGGATTTGAGTTGTTTTGGAGCCGACTACTAGATGCACTGTGGGAACTGTCTTTGCTGAAATGAACTGAAATGAACCAAATCCAAAAACGTTGCTGTTTTCCACCAGGTATAATTGCACATGTAGACTCCATCTTCCCCTTCCTACCTCTATGTCTTTTTATGCATGTGTTTTTTGCCCAGGTGCGTCGGTATTTCCCAAAGCCTATCAAAGTCCCTGCCCCTGAAGTGTTTGAACACCCGGTGTGGTCCACCTGGGCTCTCCACAAGACTGCCGTCACACAGGAGAAGCTGCTGCGCTACGCCTCTGACATCACCAAGCACGGATTCACCTGCTCCCACCTTGAGCTTGACGACCGTTACACTGCAGACTACGGAGAGTTTGACTTTGACCCGCAGAAGTTCCCCAATGCCAGCGGTATGTTCGACAAACTCAGAGAAGACGGATTTGAAGTGTCACTCTGGACACATCCTTTTATTAACTACGATTCGATTAATTTTGGCGTTGCTGTGGAGAAAGGATTGTTCGTGAGGGAGCCGAGTGGTGAACTGCCTGCCCTTGTTCGATGGTGGAACGGCATCGGTGGGATCCTGGACTTTACCAACCCAGAGGCCCGCGAATGGTATTCCTCGCATCTGCGCATGCTCAGAGACCGCTACGACGTAACCTCCTTCAAGTTTGATGCAGGAGAGACAAGCTACCTCCCTCGCCAGTTTAACACTCTGGTACCTCTTGCAGACCCCTCCACATTCACCCGCCGTTACACAGAAATGGCCATACCATTCAACGAGCGTGCAGAGCTGAGGGTAGGCTACCAGAGTCAAAACATCTCCTGCTTCTTCAGGATTATAGACAGAGACTCGGTGTGGGGTTATGAGCTGGGCCTCAAGTCCATCATTCCCACCGTTCTTACCATTAGCGTACTGGGTTACCAGTTTGTCTTGCCTGATATGATTGGAGGCAATGCATACCCCAACCGCACAGCAGGTATGTAACAAACATGGCAGAGGTGAAGTTAAAGATAGCTGTGTTAATCAGATATTTTGAGTTTTGATAAGATGTTATGGACTCCAGTCTGATGATGAGTCATGTTTTTGTCGTTTTAGTTGGCAAGGATGGTCTGCCAGACAGAGAGCTGTACATCCGATGGTTGGAGCTGTCTGCTTTCATGCCTGCCATGCAGTTCTCCATACCACCCTGGGCCTATGATGATGAGGTGAGCAAAGCAAACCAGAGGATGTAATGTTTTATTAGAGAGAAAAAATATGGATATTGACAGGAACTGAATTGTGTAAATGCATATGAATGGTTTGTTTTAGCTCGGTTTAGATCATTTTTAATTGCAGTTCTTGCAGCCGGCTGGTACACTGACGTGGAAGTTAAGTGCCATTGCAGAGGTAGTATTCAGCAGTTTTAGAGATTGTTGGTGCCAGAAATCAAACAGCAAGTCTTAGGCACCGTCCCAAACTAAACCAGCCAACATGACGCATTGTCTGTTATGACGATGGTGATGCATGGCCATGACTAACCTGTGATTTTAACGTGTATCTTTGCACATTCATCCACAGGTAGTAGAAATAGCACAGAAGTTCACAGGGCTGCACAAGACTCTCGTAGCTCCAAGGGTTCTTGAACTGGCAAGTGAAGTTCTAGATACGGGAGACCCAATCATAAGGCCCCTCTGGTGGATTGCCAATGATGACGAGGCAGCCTATAAGATTGACTCCCAGTTCCTGATTGGGGATGACCTGATGGTAGCACCGGTGTTGGAGCCCGGAAAGCAGGAGAGAGACATCTACCTGCCTGCAGGACGATGGAGGAGCTATAAGGGGGAACACTTTGATAAAGGCCCCATGTACCTCACTGACTACCCCGTTGACCTGGACGAGGTGGCCTTCTTTACATGGGTGCATTGAAGGCAGAAAGACACATAAACACACACATGCATATGCACACTTAGATTCTAGTGAGCACACAAGCTGAGGGAGAGCAGGAGATGTTTGTTTTTCCCAGGGGAATGACCACTAGCGATTTGTTGCAGCAGCGAAGAGTGATCTTGGTAATGATTAACCCCGCGTCTACTCTGATCCTGCTCTTGCCCCGAACTGCTACCTGTAGGTCATAACGGTCCATCCACAGAGTGAGAGTGAAACTAAAATTCACGTCTGATTCTCTGGTTCCATCTTTAAGCTGATCCTCATCCTCATGTGCCTTCCACAGCCAACACTGAAACTGATCTGAGATTGTATCATGACCACAGTCTTCCATCTAATGGACATCTAGATTCCAGATTTTCTTCAAGGTCTGAGCCTTTCAACTAGAATGTTTTTTTTTTAGTTCTCGGGTCACTATAAGCTGCTCCTCATACCGTCTTTGAATTTTATTTCAGGGAAGAAATATGTGCCAGATAAGGTAACTCATATGTTCATGGGCTGACAGTGTTTGGGTAGTGAACCGGCAATAAATATGCACTCAGAGTTGGACAGTTGCACCCCCACTCAGAGGACATGCCAAGGTCATGCCAAACTTGTTGTCACCATGACAACTGCTGAATCATGGGAGGGTTTAAGTTTATTCTCAACTACTGAGGTTATTTGTTGAAGGCAACATGATTTATTTAACACTGCATTGAATTGTTAATATTTTACTCATTGGCACTCAGTGCTTTAGTTTCTGTGAACTTGATTTTTTTTTAAATTTGTGAGTAGCTTGGAGTGTCTGTAAATGTAAAAGTAAAAGCATCACAGTCAGCAGACTGCAAATGTTTTTATGTCCACATTGCTTGAACTGCAGTGCCATTGTATCATTCCAGTGCCAAAAACTACTGCGTTGTGCTTTTTTTCATCTGCACAGGTTCAAATCACAGCTCAGGGTAGATTTAAGAGAAAGCCTTTGTTTATACGTTCCACTCAAATCAGTTGTGTTTATGCATAACAAGAACGTAGGAATGATGTGCATTGTAAAAATAGTATGTTTGTGCTGCTGGTTGGCCTTGTAAAGCAGGGATTGTTCTCAAAGATGCCATGCATTCATGTTCCGTCCATGTCTGCCTTGTTCCTTTCTTTGCCTTATCAGCTAGACTAAGGTATGCTAACCTTGGGACAGATAGCCAGTGGAGTCATAAGAAACTCCCCTCCGCACCCAGTCTGTTGCTTCATGAATTGCACCTTGTTGCTGCTGTGGCACTGCTAAGCTTATGAAGTGTTTTGTTCCAAAATGAGAAATCCACCGTTTGATAAAAATATGCCTGCTCTTACACAGTAATTGCTGGCATGAAAGCAAAGCACACTGTTGGTTCTTGTATAAGCTGAGTCTTGTTAATACCTTGTTTACAAAATAATTGTTATAGAGGCTAGAATCAGAGAAATTAACATGGATTTTACGAATTAAAATTTTTACAAAATGAATCCACATTTTGGAATAGAACTGCTCATATATCCGTTCCTCACTGGTGTGGAGAAACTTAATAAATAAAACCAACAACATAACACGGTATTTTCACATTACCTGTGTTTTATAATTTGCACTGTGCTGCAATGTGAAATATGAACTGTTGCTGTAGCTATAAATTGCAAGTGAATAGTTTGACGCGAATAGGATTAACTTACATGTTTGTATAGTTTGCGTTAGTACTGTATAACTAATTCATGTTGTAAAGGGATTTAATAAGGGATTATGTCAAAGCACTAAATGGAAGATCAATCTAAGGTTCAAGGTGGGAGATTTTGGGTGAAATCCATCCACTTATTTCCACAGTTTGAAAGGCTCCAAGTGAAATATTTCCATGCTAATAATGATTAATGATGAGCTACAGGCTAATTACAGTGACAGTCTCTATAGTGTGAATGAATATTTCTGCATTATAATGTGGACTGCCAAAGAAAACCATGTATTTGTTGCATATTTATGAATTGTTGCTGTTGTGTGAAAACTCCATACCTCCAAAAAGTCAACTTTTCAGAAAGTAAGAAAAAAGCCTTTTTTTTTCTTCTTGATGATTGTGTTATTTTAGAAATTATTCACTGAGTTTTGAAAGGATTCAATGAGTCCAAGAGGTCAGAGAATTTTCTCAGTCCAAAGAAGACCACCTAACCTTTCAGCTGAAGTGAAAACATAAAAATCAGCAAAACTGGAGTTACAAGATTTTCACATAACTACTAAAAGCTGTAACTCACACTGATGATTTAATGAATGTAACTGGTCCTGCGCATGCAAATGAACAAAACTGTATTCAGCCATTCTAAAATTTTACCCACTAATTCCCAACTGTAACCTTTTTGCCTTGTAAGTGAACTGTAGATTTTCTTCTTAAACCGATATTATCCTTTTCCCCTGCTACAATGACTGTTTTTATTCTTAGTGTGCCACATATATACCACATTGCCTAATTTCTTTCTGGTAATATTTTCACTTTCTCTTAACATGTCAGCTGTGTTGCCAGCACTGGGTTGCACGGATTTTATGGAAAATCATTTTGATAGCTCTAATAAAATTCATCCACTACCATCCCAAAATGCAATGCACACCAAATGTTTGCTCCACTTTTTTCTCTATGTCCAAAGTGGGAAGAGATTATATTGACTTTTGGATGCTTTGCACTGCGGGACAATGGCATCAAACCAGGAAGCCTGACAACTTTACATGCCTGGCCCCCTTTGTTAATCCTCAGGTTCATCAGCCAGACATAGGTAATTTGTTTATTTGCTTATAATTGTTGAAATATTAGTTTTGTGCTTTTGTCCCTCTTCTTTCTATTTAGGGCTTTGTAACCAACACTATAACTTGCTGTAAGTAGTGATGTGAAATACAGAAACTGAGGAATAAAACAATTTAATGGTCATTTATATATTATTGGTGTTTTTCTTTTTTCTTTTGAGTACAGTTGAGAAAGTTTCTGTAGGAAAGTATGCTACAAGTCACTGAAATGACTATGTATCCCTTTGGTTGAGCATTTTTTCATCAACAATATTGACTTGTTACCTCTGTGTAGTGGCAGCAGATAACCAGAACATAAAGACAATTAGAAACATTTTTGTTCACCACTTTGGAATATTGAAAGAAAAACAATGTTTATTCTTACTGAGTGGAACAAATTAGATAAGAAAATTTGCAACATGGAAAGAACACAATTCTCCCAGAGAAAGCTCTGGACCTTCAGAGGAAGAGCTGGATTGTGGCTGAGGATACTAGCAGCAGGATGAAACTGGAACCAATATGCGTGGCACTGTTACACAAGTCCCCCTCACAGCAAGCCATGGCACCGCCACAAAGCACACTGCTTTGACAGCCTTTAGTGACTGCGCTGTAACCTGCAAGGCATGATGGGGAAACTCTCAAACACATAGGATTCAAGATGAAGTCAGCCTACATGTTGTTGTGCCAGTGAGTCAGCTTGGAATCTGTTTGACATCAATACTTAAATCACCAATAATAGTTACAGACAGGCCGCCTCCCAAGCGCACCAGCCAACCTTGACAGTCCAGACATTGACAGATTTTCAAATGGGGGTTGGGGGTGAGTGGGAGTCCATGTGACTCACTAATTTCATTTCCTGTATTCTGGTGATTTAAACTAGCTATAAAGATACAGTACAAAACAGCACCTGCATCTGGTATAGTAACAGGTAACGTTCTATAGCGTTCTAGAACATTCAGCATAATTTAACAGCGACGTTCCAGCGCGTTCACAGTAATGAAACATTAACGATCGCGTATAATCAATACAGTATCGTTCTATGTAAGAGATTAATTGTGTAGATCTCAATTAAAGAAGCCAAGAGGAGAAGGCATTTTTGGTTTTGCCACACGAATTTTAACGAGATTTTCCTCCTTAACAAATCAAACAAATAATTAAGACATACGTTGTCGGAGATGATAACTATATTTCTGACAAATCATTTATAACAATAAAAAGAACAATAATAATAATAAATTATTACTGTGTTTTAAAATGTCATAATTTTAAATTTGATCAATTACGGAGGAAATCGAAAGGCAAGAAAGCCAGAGACAACGCAGTAGGATGGAAATGAAAATCGTCAGTCTCCCGGGAGGGTTTATTGGCTCTGTCAAGCAGCTATTATGGTTTTAGGTCCAGCGTTGGCATTGTTGGCCTAGCTCTGATTTGCTAAATATTTTAGCTCCAAGTGTTGGTGGTGTGCAGCATCAGCTTACCGTCTACTCTTAAAGAAAAACAGCGGTTGAAGATGACAGGGCATGACTTGGTGTCTGTGCAGGAACGAGGCTCAGCAGCTGTACATGTGTAGCATCTTAATCCCCAAGCTACACAGAGATAAAGGGTACACACTAGTTAAAGATATTTGGCATGATAATACTGCATGTATGTTCATCTGATAGCCAGATGGATTCAAGTCTTTTGTTAAAATCAGTGCTGTTAAACGTATTAGAGGATTTAAAAATATATATATATAAAAAAATAAAGGTCTTTCTGAGTTGCAATATTTCATCACAGCAATCATAAACTGGCTCTTACCTGTAGACAGAGTCAGAAACAAAACCACCAGGGCGCCACACAGCTGCATGTTGAAAGGATGTCTAGAGATGGTTAATGAACCCTTTCGAGAGTGGCGAGCACAGTAAAAATGAGAGTTCCCAAAAACCCTTCCGCTTTCTGCGCAACTTCTCAGTCTGTTTTAGAAACTTTAGGCCCATTAGCATTTCCTCACAAAGCCTCTTTCCGAGTGGCCTGAATAACGCTGGCCCGAAAATGACCTCATTGTCCCTCAGCCAGCCCACAGACACTTTGCGAAATAAAGAGGAAAAAAGCCAACACACAACTCACAGCTTAATAGTTAGGCTGATGATAGGTGCACAAAATAACTTCTTTGATTTGTCATGGAACTATTTTGTTCTCTTGAAGAGTAAGAAATAGGCTAAAGCACTTTTCCTTCATCTCTGTCATCTGAATATCCATTTAATGAATCAACCAATTAATAGCCTACTTCATCAGTAAATTATATTTTTTTTCAGTTCAGCAAATTTCAAAAAGTACAGGATAATAAATAACCTGATGAAAATATAAATTGGTAGATGGAAGCCTTGAGAAGTTTTTTTTGTGGAAGATTGTAGAAATTGTAGACTCTGATAATGTATCAATCATAAAATTGATCATATATGCTTGTATTTTTTCCCCAGCCAATTATATTTGTTTAAAGATATTCAATAGTCAAATGCAGAAAACCGTGGAAACTTTATCACAAAATGACTCACTTCTACTTACTCCTCTTTTACTCAGTGTGTCACACTTTTGAAAGACCAAAAACAAAATGAACACAAGAGCTCTGACATGAGATCAGGGCCCCTATATTGTTTAAAGGACAAAAAGTATACCTTAAAATGAGAATTAGAAAGAAATAACAAGCAAACGAAAAAAAAAAATACTATAATCGCCTGCAGAAGTTTAGCATCATTATTCATGCATGCAACATTTGAAACAGTTGAGTCTGCACAAGCCACAGAGAACAACTGCAGTGACACAGGAAATCATCAAAAAAACAGAGGAGAGGAGAGTTCATATATACAAATATACAGACCTGAGGACCCCTTCACGAGTGATAGACAACACAGATTGTCAGCAAATATAATCCCTGTCATAGGGAGGTGAATTCTGTACCAATTTGTACAGCTTAATTTTTTAATAAACTGTGAATCAAGGTGCATGCTGTCTCCAGTAGCATCCCTTGGTGTAGACATCTGAGATACCTGTCCTCGCTAGACCATCTAACTGAACACCTTATCTAGAAATCTAGTTATCCTACCTCTAGTCAAGAAGACTTGTTTTATTGTTCCACAAGTTAGTTTTAACTTAGTCCTCGGCAGTGCTAGGTCAATAGATCAGTGTTTGTGGTAGCATTTAAGGGAACAATAGGAAGCTAAGGAAACTCAGTAAGCCTAATATCCGTAGCCCCTCCCGTGGATCAGTCCAGCCAGACTGAGAGGATGAAGAAGCATAAAGCATGGAAAAAGCTGATTTATACAGTAACATTTAAAAAGTCCTATCAGGCATATGGATGATGGGCATTATCTTTCCTAATCTCTTTAGGGTAGAGATCTCAAGTGCGTTCCTGCCACCACTTCTGCGTTTGTCCTCTCCAGTCTATTTTAACAGTTTTCTCAAGCTTCTCTTGAAGCTGATGTCAGCGTTTTTCTTTTCCTGTGTTTGTCAGATGTCACATGTGGCCAGGGCTTTTTTTCTTATTTGACTTGACCTAAAAATCCAACAGGATCTTAACATTGACATTCTCAGCTGCCCTCTCCGGTGCCTCCTGTCTACACTCGGGAGGGTCCAGTCCACCGGCACAAATGTTCCTGTACACGATGACCAGCCACTACGTGCTGGACTGTCTCAATCTCCTCTGCCTCATCCACATTCCCGGCCTGCTGTTGTCTGAGATATTTTCTGAGCAATTCGTCTTTGGCAGCTCCTTTGTGTGTTGTTCTCTTTCTGCCTCTGGTGTTGTTTCCAGCCCCTTTGTGACTGCAGTCTTTGTTTCAGTCTCCAGAGCCTCTTTCATGGACATTTTACTTTCAGAAATTGATTATTTATTGTTTCCAGTCCCCTTCTGATGTAAGCCTTTGTCCAGCAGTCTCCAGGGCCTCAGTTATGGCCTATTTTTTTTTTTTTTTACACAGCCTACCAACTTTTTGGTGTGTTTATCTTGGCTTCCAGTCTTAGGCTCCATGGACAACACTGTTACGTCCTATGTTCTCTATTCTGCACCCAACAATCTCCACAGTCGCTGCTGCTCTCTGGCATATACCAGCTCACTGGTTTCACTTATGGTTGTCTCCTAAGTGTCAAGCCTTATGCTCTATGCAGGTATACAATTTGGCATACATCAGCAGTCAGGTTAGAACAAAGTACAATATAACACAATATAGTACTACATATAGTAGACATAAAATACATACAAGGTTACAGGGGCAAAGCATCCTAATGGTCTTGAACAAGGTCAAATTTGTATTTCAGAGTCACAGGATTTTTTTCTAATTTCCTTCCTCATGTGGTAGATAGAATCGAGTCTTTTAAACACAGAGAGCAATGACCCTTACATGACTAAGTATGTTTTGATATGTGAATGACAAATTTCCACTGGAAATGAAATCTGCCTTATGTCATCATCAAGTTTTCTGAAGTGCATTTCTTGGATTTACACATCACTTGTAAAAAAAACAACTGGTAAGCCATTTCTTCACAACACATCTTGAGTTTCTGTTGGAAACTATGAGGTAGTGTAGGCTTCGAGAAATGGTGATGTATGTGTAGGTCTATGCGTTGGTTGAGTTTCTCAGCCATGACATCCAATGTGTTGGTTTCAATTCATTAAAATAACAGAAAGTATGCTGCAAAACGGA
>OMLF01017533.1:0-17150 GCA_900302615.1 Holocentrus rufus | reverse complement strand
CCATGTCAGGTTTGTGCCATGTCTCAATCTTGATCAGGAAGTTATCTTTCATATACTCATTCTGCAGAGAAGAGAATCATAATCCAGAGTGAGAAGGCAACAATAAAACACACAAACACACACATGAATCTAAATGCAAACCTGCAAAAACGAAGCTTCAACTGATCAGTCTCTTGCTGTCTGACAAACACATGCATCAACACACGCATGCATAAAGATGTACTGTTCATGCAGACACACAAACACACACACACACACACACGACACAAAGTAACGGTGTCTGACTATCGCTGCTGCTCCTGTTTCACTGGAATGGATCGGATTTCTTTCTCAACTTTCCGCTACAGGGAAGAGGTTTCCTTCTTTATGCACCAAGGTTCGGTGTGTCCTTGTGTCAACATACTGTACATGAAACTGCATTTACAAAAGAGCCAGTGATACTTACAGTGATAACTGCCGAACCAGATGAAAGGTGGAAGAGAGCGCAGGACGATTCAGAAAGAAAGAAAAAAAAAAACAAATATATTTGAGGAACATTTGAGAGATGTAATGGCATTCAAAGTATTAGAAAATGTACCAAAGCCAAGTGGAATATGCAAACACTATTTGGCTATTTCTGGCCAGTATGTGTGTGTGTGTGTGTGTAAATGTGTGGAAGTGGTGTCTGTGCCTGTGTGTGTGTTAGCATGAAAGATGCCTGTCTGGCCGTGTGTGTAATCTCAGCTTGTAAGGCTCCAGTAACTGCACTTCTCCTCTCTCTGGACATACAGTAAATTATTCAAGTACTCCTTCAAGGTGAGCGAGAGACTCACATGAACACACACACACACAGAGAGAGAGAGAGAGAAAGAGAGAGAGGGCAGAGAGAGAGAGATGCCCATAGGAAGACAAGATCCCTGAGGCGGCAGCATCTATGTGACCTCTAAGTAATTTGGGTCAATTGTACTCACACTATTTTAGGACTTAAGTGCTGAAACAAAATAACACTTAAACATCAGCGTTTATCAGTCCACAAGATTATATGCTGCAAACCTTTACCATAATCTAGTCAACATTGTTACAGCAAACAGTTTTCAAGGAGCTTCTGTTAAATTTACAATTATAACAATTACTACTGCTACAATAAATATCACTGCTACGACTCGGCACAGAACAATTACTGATTTTACTGAACCGTGATCAAATATCCAACAGTTATGTACAGTGTTCCAAATTATATTTGTCACTACAAGTTCTTTTGAAAAGCACTTTTTGCTGCACATACTGTCCAGCATTACCCAAGGTCAGCATCAACCGTTCACTACGTCTTACTCTCCTTTGATTATCTAACTCGCTGATAAATGGAAGTAAATGGAGGCTTTCAGTCAACACTCCTACTTGTCCTACTTTTCACGTGGTTCACGTGTTCTTAAGTGTTGTGTGTCTTCAGGGTCTGCTTGCCCATTTTTATGAAACGGTGACATGTTAGCTTGTTAGACACATTAGCTATATTTTTATCCCCCACCAAATACAGCTCCTTAATTTAAATCCAGCAGTCGCCGGTTATAAACTGCTGGAGAAATAAACTATTGGTACGTCTTCCCAGGAAGACCAATATGTATTTATGTACACTGTACTTGTGTGTTTCATGTATTTCTATGTATTCCATATGTTAACATGTGGCACTGGTTGTGTTTTAATTTGTGATTTTCAATACACAACATGATGAAATTATATGTATTTGTAATTATTGTAACGATAAAACGTTAACACCGAAAATCATGATAATCTGATAATCAAAACAATCACGATTTTGAATTAAAATATATATATATTCCCATTTCTAAATATTACTACAATTGAAGCTGAATAGAGTGTGGCACTAATACTGTCAGGGTTATGGGTTCCATTCAAACTGTAAGAAAATTCAAATAAAACTAGAGAACAAATGTTACATGTGCTAACGATTACATTCAAAACACAAAGTTTCGAAACATGATGTGATGTACATGTGTACTGGTAAGTCAGTGTGTGTGTGTGTGTGTGTGTGTGTGTGTGATTGCTACCTGTGCGACAGTATGGATAGGCATTCCAGGCCTTCTCGTGGATGTTGAGAGCCGATGCCGGAGCCAGCATTCTGACGAATGACGGCACTTTACTACAGGAGAGGAGAGCGAAGAGAGAGCATGTCCTTGGCCATTTACCACCAGGTGCACAGTATGTGCATCATTTAGCACTGAAGTTAACTTAATTTATCAGACTGCATGTCAACAAAAAAAAAAAGCCCAATCCCATTACTGTGAGCTTCCTGACCCCTGCGTTAGCATTTCACTTGAAACCGCAGTGCTGATGTACGCCCGCTCACCTCTGCAAATGATAGATTTTGTGTGTGTACTGTCCCTTCTCTCCATCTTTCTCGTAGGGCTCATTCTTCAGCACCTCCACTCCTTCTCCTCCGCCCGTCTCGTTCTTACTGGCCTCGGCCACAGAATACAGCTGGCCGACCTGGTACTGAGGATGGGGAAAAGCAGGTTGGCAGAGAGATGGGAAGAAGACGTTCGTTAAAAAAAAAAAATGGTGGGAGACTTGTAACAGATTCCCTCAAAGCCTTTCCGCATGTTCAAGTCAGCAGCGCACCACGTCTTATCCTGCGGGTTAGCGAGCTTAGAGTCTCTCGTCATGCATTTCATCACTTCATTCATTTCAATCTCATGTGACAATCAGCCCACTGTGTCGTGGATTACCGATCTACTTCTTCTGATCCCTCTGCTGATCACTACCTTCTCCTTCCCTCTCTCCTGCATCCTCATAATCTCTCCCACAATCTCTTTTACTCTCTTGCCCTCTTCTTCAACCCAGTGGTTTAACCATCACCTTTTTTTTACCCCGTCTTCGACTCCTCTGCCCTGTTCTGTCCTGCTCACTCCTTTTCCTTTCTCCTCTCATCCCTCCCTTTGCCCCTCATCTCCCACCTTCTTCTTCTCCTGGCTGTGCATTGTAAATGTTTAAACACAGGACGGACAACAGCTCCTTTCATTCCCTAATCACTTCTAATCCACTATATAAAATCTGCACACAGCTTGGCATTTACACATGCAGGCATCTAGGCACAATCTCTCACTCTCTCTTTCTCTCTCTCTCACACACATACAGACACACACAAACAGAACTACACATATATGTTGGAACATGTGGAAGTAGTAGGAGGTATAGTTATTAATTAGTTAAGCACACGACCAAACAAATACTGATATTGTACCCGCCATCCATACAAGTTCACACAAAATGTGACAAAGCAACCACTTCCCCTGCAGTCTGACAATGGATTTCCTCTTACGGGGAAGCCTTGTAATCTCAGAAAGTGGATGTGATACTAAATGTCTCTGTTTCTCTGATGTAGTGAGAAGATACCTAATTGACAAACCTACATCATAAAGTGTTTTTGCTTGTTTTTTTTGTGTAAAATGATGGCACTCAACAGCCACGTGGCACAAAACATCTCCCTAAAGATTAAAAGGGTGATGAAGTGCACCTCACCCCTTCCAATGCCACCCTGACCCCAGCAGACAGTTTGGTGTTTTGACCCTTCAACCTCTCTAATTTACTATTGATGAATATCTGTGGGATCTGGGATCGCTGGGATAAAATGAGTCATTGATAATGCCAGGATCAGACCACCAGGTGACACTGTTCCTGCTGTACTACCCCCTTTTTATCCCAGCATGTTCATTTTTTTCACAGTATAAAAACTGGATTATTATTGAGACTGGAGATGAGGAATAAAAGTAGCTTTGGTTCAGAAGAAAAAGGTAAAAGAAGATTAACAGCATATACAGCATATATTATCCCGAAAAGCATAATATCCTGTGCGTTGGAGTCATTTCTGCAGATTTTGTGCTGCGTGTTTTTTATTTCTTTATGCAGGAACGGTTTTGCTGAACAGTAATGTTATTTTTCTGCTCCACTCTGCTTCACATTCGTACCCGAGAGCGGCAACTTTACTCTAGGCCACGGAACAGCTCCACTGGAGCAACGAGGGGTTAAATGCCCTCCTCAAGGAGCGCTTAACAATAGCTCATGAAGGACTGGAGACTGGAGAGTGTAACTTATTCATTTTCCCAGCCCAGATTTCCCCAGGTAGTGGCAGAATTCAAACCGGTGACCTTCTTGTAACGTGCTTTCTTCCCTCACCTTTAGGCTACAGGTGCATTACTGGTTAAGCTTTCCATTGGGTGGCCAGGTGGGTGGAAGTATGACTCATAGGTCCCATGGGTCACCTGCTCTTGGTGCATTCACTTTAATCCTCTGTGAAAAAATGTCTACAGGGCCCCACTTAAAATATATAAAAAAAGGATGAAGAAATTATTTTTACAATCTCTTCTACTGTATGTGAATGTTTGATCCAAACCTCATGATCGTTCTCTAGCAGAGCTGGACACACTGAAAAGCCATTGGATAATTGTTCGACAATTTTAATATTTTCAATTGATTTGGCTGATCTGATGCTTTGGGAAGCAAATTCAATACACAATGTTCAACAATGAAATGAAAAATATTTCAAAAACACTGACATTGGGATACATGAATTACACAACAAATGTGGGTGACATTAAAGATCATGAAATGCATCCAAGAATTAAGCGAATAAAACTATTATCCTCAGCCCACTGTTGTCATTGGGCTAATAATCCATAAAATGTAACCAGTGACTGAAATCCTGTCAAAATAAGTTGGACTCCTGAAAACTTTGATAAATCCCAAGTTTCATGTGCAAATATCAATTTGAAGGAATTACAATAAAACTGTCTGTATGTAGCTTTATAAATGAGGATCATTATTAACAGAAAGGATAATATATTTCTGCCTTTCATTTTGCATACAAGAAAGATACAGACGTGCCATAGAAGTATAAATGATACACTTTTGTTAAACATGGATGCTATGATGTTTTGCAAATAAGGAATAATTGTGGCCATAATGGTTTCAGGGGTGGGCACCCGCAGCCGGGGAGAATAACAGAGTGACATAGAGAAACAGGGAAAGTCAAATATGGGCAGGAGTCAGCTGCAGGTCTGGCAATTCCCAGCTGAATGAGCGGAGTCCAGATATAGCAAGGCCTCCAGGGTGAGATTTTTAAACAAACATAATTCAACAGTGCCTTGTGGAATGAGCCCATGTCCAGTTACAACAGGCCTGTAAAGTTTCACAACAACAGCAGAATGACAAAATACCCTTGAAGTTAAAAATGGCATTTTTGCAAAACGATGAAAGCCGGGGAGTTCTATCCAGCATGTTTCTCTTAGGTGTTTCACCACAAAGCTTCAACAGCTGCAACAATCCCGTTCAAACACTATGAACACTGTGCAAACAAAACCTCTGTTTAAAGAGACTAATCGATAGCTTTATATACTCTCCATTGTGAGTGATCATTATTATTTATACATTGTCCTGATGTAGGAGAGTCCTGAGGGCTGCTAAATTTTGAATAACTCGATTCATTTTCACATGTCACTCAAAAACTACCAAGGGAGCCACATAAACAACTTATTACGACAAAGGATCTAGATAAGAGGAAACAAGCTGTAAAAGGAATGCGTGATTGATCCAAGCAGGTAAAAAGATTTCCTAAATATCCTAGATGAGCCCCCATTATTTTAAGATAGTTTAACTGAAAATCGAAACAAAATGGAAAACCAGTGGGCTAAAAAAAAAGACAATCATGTATTGTATACATGGTATTGTCAAGTGGGAAGCAGCACAGCCATTGTCACAATAACTTCCACAGAAGTGTCCACAAAGCATAAATCACTTCCTCAGTTGATGTTCCCCAATCTTGAGGCCGCCTCAGCAAAGAGCGCACAATACCTTTGGCTCTTTTTTTTCAAAATTTGCGTTGGTGTGCGTTCCTGATTCGATCGTGTGCGTACGCTCCACGTCAGACTGTAAAGGATTTATTATTTGTGCTTCTGCTTTCATGAGATGTTCGCTCTTGCCAAAGCAACTTGAAAAGCATTTTCTCTCTACAAGGACTTGAGTCATGCTTTGGCATCCTTTGATATTTAGCCTTTGAGTGCTTCTCAATATTCTTTATTGTGCTCTTGTATCCTCCATGACTGTTTGGTATAATATCTATTGATCAGAGCAGGATTCCAAAAATAAACAAGGACAGAGGATGGATAAAGATCTCTTACTTGCCAATGGAAAATGGTTACTAAGGTGATGAGAACAAATGGAAAGCCCTAAGATCCAATGCAAGAACAATCCATCACGTCCATATAATACTACATTATGAAGCCACTGGAAACAGCTGATAAATTGAACACTTGTCTAACTTAACTGACGGTCCAACGTCAAGCCAAAGCAGTCAAAAGGCTTTTGTCTGTGCTTGAGAAGTTCATTCTCACTTGGACGACTTGGGAGGACAGTTTTCTACAAGGATGAGAGGTATCGACTTTCTGAAACTGAAAGCCTTTTCTGTGCAGTTCAGTAGACTTCAATACATAAAAATATTACAGTGTCCACTAACCTTGCTGTATGTATGGACCCGCCTGGCAATTTCAATATTCTATCTAATAAAGGCTGGCACATCTATGGTCATTATTTTCAAGTTTGAGGTCAAGTTCATTTATTCACAAAGCTCTTCAGCATGAATATGTGTCAAAGTACTTCATCAGTACTTTCATCAGTCTTCCCAAACTACTAATTAACTGACAATCAGTCATAGACCAGAATGATGAAACATAGATACAAGGAACAGAAAACGACGCTTAAGATCCAAAGGAACTTTGCAAGCTTTTCTAGCCTTGCCTGTTTGTTTTTTAGTATTGATTCATTTTACGGTCTTTGAGCTACACAATATTGTGCGGAATTTTTCAAGCCGCTTTTAATATTTTACTTTATCTTCTTTATTTTGACCATTAGTGTCCAGTCATGTTCCGTTGGGGGGGCGAGAGTATGCGGCGATCACTACACCTTCAGATATGACTTTTCCGCTCCGTGCCCTCTGGCTGACGTTGTAAAAACTTCTGGAAGCGTTTGTATCTGTAAGTCTTTGGACCTTGGTGGAACATGAGTGAAGACCTCTGGTTCAGACTGTGGCAGAGCAGGGGAGAAGACAGAGGAGGGGAGACACCGGAGACAAAGCTCTGCCGGGACTCATCCAAGGGCAGAGGGGGCACGTGTGTTTGTTCCAGGGACAGGGAACCTTACTCAGCTGCCCCTGGGTGGATAACAAATCAGTCTCCTAATTTTCTTTTAGTGTTTTTCCAATGTTACTTATCAATCAGGCTACTAGCTGGGAGGAAATCTACCTCATGATCTGGAGCTTTGTTTACAGATAACAACAGGTCAAGATAAAAGAAGACAACACTAACCAAATGGGGGCATATATCATGAGTCGGAAATAAAAACTGAGGATATCATTAACATCTATTGCTTCATGCATATTCCTTTACTGCCCTGGCTGGGAGCGTGGAGCAAAGTAGTATAGACTACCAAAGTCTCTAAATTGGTTTATTGGAGCTTTATTTTATTTAAACTTGCTGCAGTATTCATGTTGCATATACACTGAATATGCAAAAATGTAGGATGAAGGACACTGATTAGATGAATGATATAGACTGAGAATCAGATGAGTCGTTGTAGTAGGATTTTTCACAGGAGATGTGGATTGTGCAAATGAGGAAATAACTCAATATGAGGAAATACCGTCATACTTTCATTTTGAATTCAGTGTCTGTCACTTTCAGATGTAATGAATATGATATGACAGGATGAATATGTGAAGAATATGTGGTATGTCAGTCTTGTAACCGTTGGCCTGTTATTATACCTTTCGGCAGCTTTCAACTACACTTTCGACTGCCTTTGTGAATATATGTGCAAGAGTAAAATAACGGCAGCCAACTGTAGTCACATAGACAAATCGAAAGCTTGTCTCTGCCTCTCAGCTTCACCTCTACGAGCACAAATAATGGACAAAAATGAGAGAGACAGTAAAGTGGGGGGGGCACACAGGGAGCCATGGAAGCAGTTTCAGGTAACTCATTTAGAATGCAGGACTGGGCACCCAATGAATAGAATGACAAACTGCAATAGAAATGAGGATAATGCAGGTCAGGGTGACAAAGAAAGAGAGAGGAGAGGGAGGGAAGGAGGACACTGGGAGACTTTGCTGACTGTGTTGATTCAGTGACTGGTCTTCTTGATTGGAGCGCTGTTGAATAAATGGATGGTGCGATAACGAGCGCTTTTGTCCCACTGGTCACTGCTGTCGTTTTATTCTTTGCACTGAGAGCACATATGGTATATCACACGCTTTAAAAGAAGATATATCCCTATGCGTTATAAAAGAAAGACAGAAAAACATCCAGGTATTTTTTATAGCAGTCACTCATACTTGCACAAACATGCACATTCACACACAAATAAAAGCTAAAGACATGCACAAAAAGTCCAGTGGCCTACACAAAAAAAGCACAATTTTAGTAATGGCTGGCACTTGCGCTTTACTTTTCTGAATAAAGTGCACCAAAGAGTCAGATAATAAAAGCTGAGCCTTGAGCCATTTTAGCTGACATGTGCACAGACACACACACACACACTAACACTGAATTATACTGAACTAAAACTTACCTCCTCCACAGAGATGGGAAGGATCACTCGACTGGAAAAGAAAGAAACAAGAAGGAAGTTACTTAAATATCATTATTCATCAAATAGCGAGCAAACCGCCCTCTGCTGCTCCTGACCGCAGACCATTTTGTATCCACTAGATGTTATTCACCTTCCATTAAACTCAGTGCCAGAGCAAGCCGAAATATGATGATATTTACGATGATATTTCTGAAAAAAAGAAATGATAATTTGTAAACTTGTTACTGGAAATGAGTCATAGAAAGTGCATAAACAGTAATATCCATTCATGGTTACAGCCCCCTGCGTCAATTTACTGTAGTCGGTTCATGCATGTCTGGTCTACCTCTCTGCTCTTTTTTCAATGAGAGCAAAGATCTCACCTTCAACTCAGAAATAACTCCCATTCGATTCAAATTCAAGATCGCTGTGGAAAAGCAAAGTATGAAAACCCTTTGTCCAGTTTTGGATATATTTTTTGCCCTGTTTGATGTTAAAGAAGCATCATTTATCAAACATCTCGTCCCAATGGTGAAAAAAAAGGTAAATCAACCCTACTTCAACAGTGTTAACTCACCATCTTAAACTCTAAAAAGTTTGCATAAATTTGGTAAGGTTACATAAAAATGTTAAAGGGTATTGATTACTTGCAAACCTGTTTAAAGTTGTAATCAGTGAAATAAACCATTAGATTACTGGTGTGATCACTCTTTGCCTGAATGTCAATCAGTCACTCAATTACAATCAATCAGATTACTTCTCCCTGTTATGGATGCAAATATATTTTCAGTGAAGCCCTGATCTTGTGTTGCTGTGCTCTTGTAAGGTTTGACACAGTGATTGTCTTGATCTTATGACCCTGTGTGAGCAAACAACTCTATAGTAATTACCTTACAACATTCATAATTCTCATCGACAGCGTGTAATTCATCATGCATTAGTCAGCTATGATGATTTCCTCAGTGAACTCAGTGGGTGATTAGCCTGGGGTAACCTTACAACTGAAGGACACATTAACCCTTTACAGTGTCTGATAGCACTGCTAAGATGGGTGACAGCTGATTGCCAATTTTCTTATTATAAGGAACTAATATGAGCTATAACTACATCAGAGTGGACACAGCTACGGTCCAGACTTCCTCCTGAGCATCTTGATCAACTGATCAACCTTCACTGCTGCGGTTATTATTTTTTCCAATTCATGCTAAACAAAGGATAACCACTGCAGGACACCAAAATATAAATGCCGCAACACATTACCCTTCATTTATACAATTCACGAGACGATAAGATATATTTTTTGCTCCAGACTGACCAAAAACCAGCACATTAACTATTGGATTAACATATTTTCTCTTGCCACTGTAACACTGAGTCATCAGGAGAGAAAAGCTGGTCTATTCTTTCCTGTTCTGAAGACAAGATGATGTGTCATTTCTAACGCTGTGCCGAGAAACACACAAGAGAAACACGATGAACCTACTTCAGTGTCCCAGAATGAGGGAGCAGATAAGGTGATTTCTATGGAGAAAGAAAGCTGAGAACTGAAAATTAATTTTGCTACTGGAGGAACCAACGACGAACTGAACACGTCTTCAACTCGCTGTTAAACCCACAGACATTATTCCTATCACTTACATTTGAACTTAAATTGGTTTCGTGACACAGCAAATATTACCTCTGATTTTAGAGTCTCTCTCTTTTACTTTCATGGTTTTGGCTAAAAACAATAATTGCCTTATGGCAGTTATGCCTGATCTGGATCATGACCAAAATCTAATCAATTTTTTCTTGGCCCAAGTCCTATTCACCCAATTTCACGGAAATCCATGCGTAAGATATCCTGCCGACAGACCAAGAAACAAACTGTTTGGTGGAGGTAATTGCAAAACAAAGTGTACATTTGGCAGCCATTGTCTTCTGCAATATATCTCAGAAAATTATGTCACTCATATCCAGTCACACTGACTTTACAGAAGTAGGAAAAGCAGAAGTTGGTTTTACGCCGTCTCTGCAGCCATGATCAAAGATGAAGTTTAAAAAATGAGATATGAGGCCTGGTTTGCTGGTCTGAATTCTTAGCCTCAGGAGTTCTCAAAAGATTTGTACCAATTTAACAGATGTGATTTTACACAAGGAAAAGCCCTGTTTCAGACACACATTGATTTTTAATTTGATATTGCAAAACTCCACAGAAGCCTTTAATCAAGATCGGGCCTGATAAGATGCAGCATCAGCACCTTTTTGTTTTCCACTGGAATACGGAGCAGCTGTTGTCCCTTTGGTGTGGGAGAAAAATGCACAGATGTATTAATTATGGTGCCATGTAACCATGAGCAACCAGCACGGAAATTGTTGGTTTTGTCTGCATTTCAAACTCTCTGTTTTAGGGCGGCAGCGGACACTGGTGGTGCCAGACAGTTTCCCAGATGTGAATGTAAGTAACTATAACTGCAAAGCGGGATGGTGTTAAAAAAAATGTGCCTGCACACTGAATCTTTCCCCGATAAATAAAAGTTAAAACGCTTAAAACTAAAATACTTATTCATATAAAACAATACAAACAGCATCCTCTGGTTACAACATCTCCATTGTTTTTTTATGTTTTTTTTTTTCATTTTGTTTACAATAGAGCTTTTTCAAAAGGTGTTGGCCAACTAGGAAATTGCTGCACAGGTTGCACATGGCCAACATAATGAAATCCACGCCAGCACCCTTTAAAAAAGAGCCAGAAGCAAGTTTGCATGCATGCCAGCACGCTTACGTGTACCAAACTGAACTGTGCACAAAAGATAATGGAAAAACATAGAATACTGTGCCAGAATGGGTACGGCATGGTGCACATGAGCAGTGACAAAACAACAACAGCATAAAAACACAAGTCAAAGAGGGCGATTTGGAAAGGAATCAAAATTGCCAGTGAATGATGAGGCAAGCTGAATTTTGATTTTATGGAGGAGTATTTAATATTTCTCTCATCAGTCATCACTGAACCCTGAAATGCAGAATTTTGCTGTTACATACACATATTTTCTCTTTCATTTTCATGTATGACTACATGCAAGGCATTCTTATTTACGTATGCATAATGATTTACTCATACTACCGAGTAATTTTACATGTTTGACTGAGTAATTTGACCCATGTATCGTTAACTCCAAAGGTAATAGCCTACCAGTGATGTGCCTGTTCTTTCATTTCTTCAGGTAACAGCCCTCAAATAAAGTCGGTGTCACCAAAGCATTCAGTCTGAATGGTTTTAAGGGAGCTCCTTGATCTAAAATCATTCTCATTAATAATTCCACTGAACATTGCCTGTATATCAACAGCTATGTTCTGTTTTCTATATTCACAGTAAGTGTAATGTGATATTGCTACAAATCAAACAAATCCTTTTCGGCCAACAGTGTGGAAGAAAAACAATCAAAATGCCCAAAGAAAATAGTTTAATACATTCTTGAATAATTGTTATCACTGTTTGTCAGCATGTATATATTTAGATAAAATTATACACTGGTAACCATTTGTTGCTGGTGACAGAAAACACTTGTGGCTGCCTGCGCCTGAACATAAAAAATGCTCTACCAGAGTGAAACAATGATTTAATTAAAGGCTTGGGGAATAATTTGGGTGTTAAAAATAATGCTTTGTTTACCTTATTTTCTTGGAAAGCAAAAAGCAATTCTCTTTCATAAATATAGCTTTTTTTAATGGAAATGTAGATATTGTTGTTACATGATCATGGTTCATTTATATCATGCAGATGGGAGCTCTTTTTGCTCTTTCACCCCACATATTCCTCACATGTATGCAGCTTTGTCATTTGTTTTGTAGCTGTATGATGTATGCCCAAATTCATGTAATCCTGTATCCCACTTGCCTCTGAATGTAATCTGGGTTGAGTCTAGTAAGCCTGACTTTGGATGGGAGACCAGATGCTGCAAGTAAAGCAGTGACAGCGAAAAATAGAGTTGAGAGCGCACTGGAAATATTCTAACACATTACTATAACTACATAAATTATTCATTGCACATTTTTTTTCACAGTTTAGGTCTACCAAAATAGGTGTTAGCCTTTGGTGCAGATTATTTTAGGGTAAATTTCCAAATAAGATTGATATTTAAATCCAGGGTAGAATTTAGGCTGGAGTAACACACAGTCCTTTCTCTCTCTTAGCGGATCTCCTTGGTCTTGAAGGTCTCGACAGGAAGATCAGATGTCTCGGTGTTGCCTCAGAAAACAAACACCCCTCTCCTCTTCTCGCCTGCGTTTCTCATCTATTCTATCTCCTCCTCTTCGCCCTTTGTCATTCCCCGCGTCTGCTTGCTATTCCCTTCTTCTCGTCGGATGTTGTAGCCTGTGTGAATGGCCTGCACCTGCCACAGTTTAGGGAAATGTTTCTGAGAAGGCAAAAAAGTGACCGGGAGCGATTAAAGTCAGTGGTTCAGGTGAGCAGCGTGGTGTCACAAATGGTTTCACTAAGCAGCGGGAGGGAACTTGTTCACTTGTCCGCACTATGTGAGGACACTGGTAAATTCAGTGTCCCTTGTCCTGAGACACTATCTAGGTGTGTGTGTGTGTGTGTGTGTGTGCAAGCCTATGTGAGTGTGTGTTGACAGTGTGCAAGTGGGTTCAGCATTTAATCGTGACCGATTTAATTAATTTCCAGGCGGCCTGCTGAGGCCCAGACTCTCGCTAATCACTTCAGATCTTTAGCCGAGCCATCATTGTGATCCTGAGCATTTTGTCCTGGGCCATTTATTGATTAAATACTTGTGGTAAGAAATCAAGGAATGAATCATATGTGATGCATGCCGGCCTATTCAAAACTAGACCGATATGGATTTCTGCAAGGCAATACCAATGCTGATACTTTTAGGGACTGAAGCTGACCAGAGCTCATACATCAACTACCTTGAAATTTGACCATTTCAAAGGACGATTAAATAAATAAATACAAGGGCTTAGTGTTTCACCCAGAATTTTTATTTTAAGCAAAGAGGGAAAAGCCTCTGAAACAGCCTTTAGACAATCATGTGACACCAAAAATCTCCACTGAATCTCATACTAATGAAATTCCTAAAGGTGGGTCATCAGCTCCTTACGGCAAAGTGAGGCAGGATTGCAGGTTTTACAAACTGACTCCCCTTAGGAATAAAAAAAAAAGAAACCTCCATCACATAGTGGACAACACTGACTGGCCAATATACATCTGCAAACCTTGGTCTAACATTCAAACCATCATAGACTATCATGGCTGATCCTGGGCAGGCCTCAGTCAGTATCCATGCCACATATTGAGGCCTGCAAAAACAATGTGTTAAAAAAAAAATCCCAGATCTCACATGCACAAGCTTTTTTTTTTTTTTTTTTTTTTAATGCTAGCCAGGCTTCTCGGCTCAGCTGTCAAGCCCGGCCGGTGTTTGCGGACCGGTGCATCCAAGCCTCGACATTTGCCTTTTTTTTCTCTCTCTCTCTTTCTTTCTTTCTTTCTTTTTTTCTTGCCACGGGCCCCCCTCCTCACCCCCTCATTCGCCTCCGGTGGTGCATCCCTCCACCCGGGGGTCCTTGTACACCTCCTACCTCTCTACCTCCATTCCTCCAGAGCGGAGGTAAATGCCGGAATGTTCCATCAGCCGTTTCACCTTCACCGCGCATCAATAACATGGCCACAGCGGCTTAGGGGATGGATGCTGGCACGGCACGGCTTACCTCTCGACGCCGCGCACCATCGCACCATCCCTCCCTCAGCACCACTCCTCTCAAACATCCGTCATTTTACCACCAGAGGAAGGGCAATGGTATTATTTGCTACAGTGAACGGGCCCCCCCTTTACAGGCTTGTGATGCAAATGTGAAGGGCATAGCCATGCCTGCAAGCCGGCTGCTGAGGCAAATTACAGACGATGCTCTGCCTGACAATGAATCTCTCCATTTATTCATTAAATACGATAAGTGACGCAGTGTCGTGTGGATGGAAAACGATGACGGACAAGGGAGTCGAGAAGATGGGATGTCGACACAACCCTGGCTGCACTCTTGTAATTCCATTCTCGGGCGACTGGCCACAATGTCAGCGCTGCGAAACCAGACGGATAAACGCACTCACACACACACTTTCCTCTCTCTCGCACACTCACACACACCCACACATGGGTACTTACAATTCCTTTATGAGCATTTTTTGGCGGTGCAATATATCCCGGAGGGTAATAGCTCAGTACGGATCCAGAAACAGGGTCGTCCCTTCCCTCCGTTAGTCTCTTCTTTCTCCGTTTGCTTCTCTCCCACCTCTCCCCCTCTATGTCATTCTACCTCCACAGTCTCTTATTTTCTTCAAATTCACTTCCTGATCGGGGCCGCGGCGCGGCGTTGCTGTTGCGTGCAGTCTGTGCACTGAGGCCTGTACCACACACAGAAAAGGATGGTTCTTAAAGGGGTTTAGGGTTGTTGTAGTGGCTCTACATAGACACAGTAACAGCAAATATCTGAAGCTGAATTAAAAAAAGAAAAAAAAACAAACAAACAAAAAAAAAAAACGACCAATCAAAATAATTAACCCAATATGGCTTTAAAAAAACACTTTAATTCGGTTTATTTGGACCAGTTCATTCATTCTTAAAGGGGTCTTAATGGCACCATAAAGGTTTATATAGAGCATTTTGAGTCAGTGCATTAAAAAAAATATAAAATGGATCTTTGCTGCACCAGAAAAGGCTTATGCTATAGGATAAAACCCTAAAGAACCCTTCTCTGGTCCTGTGTAGAACCATTCATTTGTAAGAGTGTTCTACACCCTGTGTGTCATGCAGTCACAGTGACGTCAGAGCGTGGTTATTCACAATAGGTCCAATACTGAAGGATCTAGGCATGGCACGGGGACCACCGCTGGCACAGACGCAGTTCATTTAACCCTTTCAGATAAATATGACAGACACCGGCCGCATCTATTTGCCACTTAAAATTACAAAGCCAATTATTATATTATGTCAAAAAACATTGAGGGAAAGTAGACCTAACGCTAGTGACTCAGTATATAAGGCTAAATATTTTTTTTCCCAACATGGCTTCCAAATAAATGTATGTGTTTTTGCAAGATGAAATTCAGAGTGACTGATGCACCCTTTTGTTCTTTTTAGTTCTTAGTTCTTTAGTTTTTTTTTTTTTTAAGTTTTTGTTCTATAGATTGAAATGTACAAAAGCTCTATTGAATGAAATAATAGTCCATGGAACCCTCTCAAGGACCCCTGGAGGTCCCTGGATACCACTTTGGAACTACTGGTCTATAGGATGGTGTTTCACGTGACGTGATGACAATGCATCACAGGTCCCTAATCCAGTCCCACGATCGCAGGCTGTGTGTGTGTGTGTGTGTGTGTGTGTGTGTTCAGTCAGAAATTATGTAACAGTGCACTGCTGCTGTATTTATAGCGCATCTGTATCCGTCTGCCAGCATCCGCTTATCATTCCTCTGTCTTCTCATCTCAAGGCCTGCCCCCACCCCATGTAATACATTCATAATAGAATACATCTCAAGTAGGGCGCAATTCAACCAAGGTAGACATGGCCATGACAACCTGATGACAAAAGCCAGTAATACACTAAGTGAATCAAACACCAAAAATGTACTTCTTTACCCGGACAAGTGCCTGTTTGCAACAAGCCCATTCCAACAAGTCTATCCCTCTATCGATCTATCTATCTATCTATTGTCACAATAAGCATTCCTGAAAAAACTAAGAGAAATCAAGTAGTGGTACCAACAAGCCTCCAAATATCCCTGCTTGATCAGCAGCAGTAAGTGCACTGTATCTTTAAGGACAATCCACCAAGAGTTGGCACATGAGTTCAGTGTCCACTTTAATGTCATCTAACAATAGCAGGTTTTCACTGACTGATCTGACAAAGGTATGTATGCATTCAGAAAGACAGTATCAATTATTTTAACAGTTGTGCAAATGTTTCCCAAGATATATTTATATTAAACTGATATGATCTGCAGTATGTTGGGTGAAATAGCTGGATATAATAACGTTACACATGGAAAGTATACAAACAAATCCAAGTCATGGTGTTGCATGATAGTGCAGATGTTTCTGTTGGGCCTTTCCCTACATGCACATAAGTGCACTTCCATCTTCTCTACCATGAACAAATTAGCAGGCATATCTGTTACACAGCAGAAAATCTCATTAATGGAAAGTCCACTGTGCCACCTCTCACATCACAGCAGTAACCCTGGTCAGCACCACGGACAGCAGCCTAATCGCTCCATCAGATTTACATTTGACAACCCCAGTTATTATACATACGAAGAATAAAGGCTACAAAGAAAGTGCTTAGTAATGTATTTTACATCTCTCTGTGACCAGTTGGTGGCTCCTCCATGGCATATGGGGTCCTGAGTCCTGTCACAACAGCACTGGCTGCACCAGTGGTAGTTACACCACTCGACGGGACTGTATTTTGAGAGAAGTGACAGATTTTTTGAGTCCCCTTATGACTATGCATGTCTGCAATTCATTCTATCAGCTCAG
>OMLF01017528.1:36861-57164 GCA_900302615.1 Holocentrus rufus | reverse complement strand
TGCGTCAAAGAAAAAACAAAAAGAAAAAAAAAGAAAATGCCTATAGCTACTCGAGCGGAAAGAGCTGATAAACACATTAGTCGACTTAACTGAAAACAAAAAAAAACAACAAAAAAAGAAAAGCGGGAAAAGATTGAGCTGTGACATCAATGACAAGTTGGTGGCTAGACAGATACAGAATCATGCTTTCTTTTCTCACGTTTGCAGTTGTTGTGTGTTTATTATTTTTTCTTTCTTTTTTTAAATGTACCGAAGTTAGGAGAAAAAAAAATATTGTAATAAAACTGGTATACTGACTTATTGTATCTACTTTCAAATGTAAAGAAAAAAAATTGAGGTGACAAACATGATCCTGCTGCTTGTCAAATAAATAAATAAAAACACTGAGGGGTTTTATGTAAACATTTGCCATGAGTATCCATGTTTCAGTCATTGTGGATCTAGGTTTTGAATTACTATCCGAACTATATCATCATTAGTGATCTACATGCAATTTGATTAAGTTAATTTCAGGGCCAAGACTGAGACTGGGGTTCCATCAGGCATGCAGAGGTAAAATAATGCCCCATAAGATCATCTTACCTCTTCATAGCATACTGTGTGGGAACTATTAATTCCTCTGGTTTACCTCTAGAGGGAGTGTTAGAAAGGGGACAGCAGTTTTCAGTTTTCAAAGTGGAGTCCTTGAAGTTTCACAGAGTCCCCAGCAAGATGAGGAATTGCTTAATCCTCCTGTAGTTCAATTTTTAATATTTACTGTTGTAAACTATGTGCATCCATGTACAGTTTAAATAAAGCGCCCATCTTGGGTGTGTTGGTAGGGTTTACTTTAGGGATCAATTCTGTTCAAATGTTCTGATCTGATCATAGAACAGCTAAGAGCTTCTTGATGATTGTTCACCATCTTAGGTCAGATTCTCCCAGTTCAAAGGAAAACGAGAACGGAAAACATCTGAACAGAGCAGTACCCTTAAAGCCATCTTAAATATCTCCTACACCATGCACTGAGTCTGTATGGAAAAGGGACTGTCCATGTTGCACTCATGTTCTCACATGTGGACTACATCAGCTCACATAGAGAATGTGCTGCAGGGAGCACATGAAGCGCCAAAGAAAGGTTGTAGTAGCAGCTTTTGTCAGTAAATTGGGTCACATCAGGAATTCTGCTGTAGGCTGATTTCTAATACTGCGCTGCAGTTTAGATGCTAATTATGAAACCTTTATTACGGAATTGGATCTCTGTTTTTCTAAGAGGATTATTTTTAAGACTGACATACGCTTTACAGTCAATGGCATAAGTGCAGCATAGGCCAAAAGGCTCTCAAACCTTTTCATGTCAAGGTCCCCAAGTGTCCTAAGGATGTGAGAGGATTTTTGTTTGATATGACTGAGTACAGAAATATAATTGCCTAAAACACAAGTGGGAATGGGCAGTAAAAGATATGATTATCAGTTTTCCATATAAATATTCTTAATGGTCAAAACTCCAGTGAGTGAAAAATTGTAATTGTAAACTAGTCGTCATTTTGTTGAGAACTTCCTAAGGTCCAAATCACTGAGATCCAAAGCAGTTTACATCTCTATAAATGTAAGCGTGTCTGGGTGCAAGTCTTTTGATCTGACTCGTGTTCAAATTGAATGTCCTCACTTGTTTGCGTCTATACATGCATGCATAAATGCTCCATCCGGCTATTTCCCCTTAACAAATCTGTCTGAATGTAGAGATAAATGACTAATACTTGGTGAGTTACACCTGCATCACTTTCCCTGAACCCAGATCCCAATGTTCCAAGAACCCTCATAAGATTTTGCCTGAAGGAATCCCATAAAACGATTTTTATATAATCTATGTTTGTACAGGTGTCTGATAGAGTAGCTGAGGAGGGGGGCAGCGAAGCGAAAACTCTGATATCCATGATCCTCACACATTATGTCATTGTATGAAACTCATGTGAGAGAAGTAAGAGAGGAACTTTTTTTTTTTTTTGGAACTATTTATTTTTCTGCAGGTCATTAGACCCCAGTTTGAGCACCAGACCTTTTTCATTTATTGTAATAATAATAAGGCATGGATGGGAAATAGTTCAACAAGTGAAAATAACATCTTAGGGGAAATTATATTCATTTTTTATCAGTGATGTAGTAAATAAAAAGTAATCGAAGCACCTAAACCCCCACTCATCTAACCAAAATCAATTATATTTCCAGAACAGCATTAATTTGTGCTGTTTTTCCTTTATTAAAGTCATCTCCTCGCACAACTTAGAGTGAAAACACCCTTAAATCAGTTTCAAAACGTGGTTGAGCTGAATTGGGGGTGAGTTTACCCTCCTGTTCCACCCCTGACTTTGACGCATGGCTTTCGTGCGTAAAGGTTAACAGTGTTATTAGTGCTTGCCGTAACATGTGGGCGCGCTAGTCCTAGTATCAGTCCAGTTGTGCGCTCTCGGTGGAGAAGAGAGCCTGTTGGGAAGTTTCTCTAAGTGAGTCAACACGGCACAGGGAGGACGCCACCCAGCCCTGCCCCTGGATCCAATGCTGGGCTCTCATTCCCTTCCGAGGACGCAGGACACAAAGACAACTCCGGTTTGATCTCTTCACACAAGCCCCGGGATGATCTTTTTAACCTTCGCACGTCGGGGATGGTTATTCTTGCGTTGACGCGGCGCGCTTTTCCTTGTTGGAATTAAACACGGCAAAAGGAGCAATGAAAGTGACGGTGTGCTTCGGGAGGACCCGGGTGGTCGTTCCCTGTGGAAATGGGAATATAAAAGTCCACAGCCTTATCGAGCAGGCGGCCATGAGGTACAAAAAGGCGATCGCCAAGGTAAGTCCCTGATCTGTGTGTGTGTTTTTTGTAACGTTTCGCGCAAGGCAAAGCTCCTGGCTGCCGGGAGCTGCTGCATCCACACACCGGAGCCTCAACATGGCGCTTTTCTGGGAGTAAGCAAGAGGGACAGTTGGGGAGAAGAAACCCAGCGGCGGCCCCAAAACTGGGGATCCAGTGGGGATCCCCAGGGGCCCTTGTGTGTGGGGGGGTGTTTCCGTGGAGGACACCCCTGCCAAATCAGGAATACTTAACTTTCACTGTTATTCTTTCACTCTCTACTTTTCATAGCAAGAGAATAATGACTGTTTTGTTTGCATTAAATGAAATCTCTTAATTGGGCTGTTAATTGGATATATTTTGGGGGGGGTCCTTGACATGATACGGTGTTGGGAGACTCATTCGGAATCGTTGGGAATTCAGTGCTGAATTTCCAACTAACTTGAAATGCGTAATATTAAAAGTATTGCGGTTAGTTCAGTCAGAGAGCATTTGGCGCAATGAGGAAAACACTGGCAAATTACATGTTACAACTCGCGTGTGTTTTTGTGTGGGGAGGGAGATGCACGTGTGCGTTTATGGGAAAAATAACACTGAAATATCCCAGTTCAGCTTAAAATAGACATGTCAAATACCACAGAAAATCCTAGAAACACTGTAGGATTTGAAAATACTTTATAAAGTGTTGTAAAGTCCCTATAACTTTCATTGGGTAGATTACTATAGGCAAATAAGTCCCCATAGGAATATCATAGGAACATTATAGTGATACCAAGAGAGTACAAAAAAACACAAGAAAGCAAGATAAGATCACTACAAACTTGCTGTTGTGTACTATAGACACACTAAATCCCCGTGTGTGTGTGTGTGTGTGTCTGTGTGTGTGTGTGCACATTCATGTGTGCTTGCAGCTGTGTGGGAATAGAGAGAATATGGCATGATAAAATTCCCAACCCGGCCTTCTGATGAGGAAGCGCTGGTTTGCACTCATTGCCCTTTCAGTTACATCCCTCAAAAAGTTTTTGAAGTCCAGACTTTGCTTATTAAGTGGCTCCGACAAAATAAATTAGTGATGGAACGCATGTCTGTGTGAGATTCCCCTGCCAGATTTGAATAAGGCTTGACAGGACACTGATTGCATTTCCCTTTGTGGCTTTTTAATGTCTGCGCTTTAGAGCCCATTAAATGACTAATGAATGAATTGAAGTTTGTTTCTGTTGCCATGGCCGGTGACAGCACTTTCTCCTCCTTGCCAGTGCGCGGTATTACTATTGGAGTCACGTTAATGCTCCAGCTTCTCTTCAAGAGCCTGGAATACCTTGGTGAACCATGCAGGCTGGTTTTTGCCAAGATATTTCTTTTCACTGTTTCAGCTTTGGGAAACCATTCAGCCCTCTCTGTTCCAGAGAGAAGTTCTTTAGACAGGTTTCAGAAAGATCTTGGGTGAGGGTATAGCATTCCTTATGATGGGCAGTGATGTGGTTTTGATAGAAAAGTGTTCAGAAACCTTTGCCTTAAATGCACTGCCAGAACCCAAAGCCAATGTTTGCATTTTCTGCAAACATATCTATTTGTTTCTTAGAACCTGCTGGAATCTGCAAAATTCAGCCATACGTGTTAATAGGGAAAAGGAAGCATATTTAATCCCCGGTGAAGCCGTCACACTTTACACCTATACGCTTGGCTCCGCCACAGGCGTTGCACGCTGACATATGGAAGTCATGAGATCATTGAGATGCATTTCATTTCCTGGAAACGAAGAAACACTTTTTTTTTCTTTTTTTTACATAGGCGCTGGTGCAGCAGCGCAGTGGTAGATTTTATCACTGAAGGCAAACAGTGACACAGTAGGTCAACACTAACACTGCTTCTTGAAGAGCACTTCCTCCTTAGACACACACAAACAATCACACACACACACACACATTCACTCCTCTGTGTTACCGCGCTTGTTGGTTTTCCATGGTTCAGCAGAACGGAGGCGACTGGTCCATTGATCCGTGCAGTAAGTGTAGAAGTGTAGGTTTTCCCTCAGGAGAACACTTGGCTGTGAGTCAACACTAACTTTCACAGGCCAGCCAAGACCTTTGGACACAGGGATCACAGAGACTAGAAAGGGGTTTGGCTTTGAGATGCAAAGGAAGATGCAATAACACAAGTGGCTTTTGACCGTGCCTGAGTATTGCTTTAACCCTTAATGCTTGTGTACAAAAGGTTCGTCTTCATAGCTATATTCGCACTGCAAACTCAAAAGATATCTCCCATTTTTCCCCATCATGTAACACAGTTTTCTCATCAGTGTAAACAGCGAAAAACTGCAGAGTCCTATTTTTTCAATGCTGATTTGAGCCATATGCATATGTGGTACCAATTCAGCTCCCAAGACACGAAACCTACATGCCACTTGTAATTTAACATTCAAATCAGAATTTGTCTGTGTTGCTATGACAATAAGCAATGGCAGCATAATCTAATCTGATACAGTACCAGCATTAACATAGAGGACAATGAGAGAGACAATGTAAGGAAAGCAGAATAGCTGACCTGATTGGTATTTAGGGGGATGCTTCAATTCAGTCAAGACTTGAGGGCAGGTGGAAAGTGTTGGAAACAAGCGGGGGAAGCCTAGGTACAAACACAGATGTGATGTCTTTTGGTATTGAAACTCTGTTCATACATCTCAATGACATCGCGGTGAGTTCATATTGATAGCGGATATGAGTTATAGCCAAAAAGAGATATGAACAATTGTCAAAAAATCAGACACAGTTCAGAGCGTAGCCTGAAGACCTGCAATGTGATATGTAGTGAATACTCCTTTTTTGGGGGGAATCAAGATCCATGATTTTCATTGCTGTCTTGACCTCTCCTCATAGATGCCGCCTTTGCCAAAGCCCTGCATTCCTCCTCCTACTTGCCCACTTTTGCTTTACACGACTTCCCTCTTGGTTGCAGCACATCTTTCAGAAGAAGCAAACAAACAGGCTGTATTTGATGTCGAGCTCCACTGTTTGCCATACTGCCCGAGTGCAGCAGTAGTGGAGGCACACTTCCAGGATATGAGAAGCACTCCCCTGACTCGCTGCTTTGAGCTGAAAACCCAGCTCTTCAAGAAATACCTCACGTCCATCTCTTCCCAGCTTTCCTCCTCTTATTTTGCAGATGCCAACTTGCCTGACTCTTGTTTCTTTGACTACCACTTCTCTATCTTGCAAAAACCACTGAAGGATGCAGAGGTAATTGCTGTATCTACTGTGGTTTTTACCCGTGCTTGTAATGTCCGTGATCTAGGAAATAAATGCTTTCTTTTTTCTCATGCATAAATTAGGCGTAACTGTGGTGGACCCCAATCAGAGAGTGTCAGATAGCCACAAGATGTACTGGTATACCTGATCTTCTCTGGGGACCCTTAAAAGGCTTTATCAGTGTCTCAATGGGACCTGGAGGTATGCATAAATCACCACTCAAGGACCATTAACCTCTGAGTCAATCTGGCTTACAGTGTTTGTAGCCATGAAGGATTAATGGTAAATGGCTTTTCAGGCCTCTCATCCTGCTCTTCTGTTCATGAGAATGTTGTTTCTTAGCAATATGGCCAGGCGAGTAATAAGTTGCCACATTTAAGTTGCATGAGCAAGCAAGAGCAGTATGAAGATGTTATTTTGTGGGCTATCCTGTTGGCATACAAAACTCCGTGCACTGGGAGGTTCGGATCGCCACTCATAGTCTGCAGTCTGGTTTCACTCCGCTCTCCTTTCAATGTATGTATAAAACCATAGAATACT
Organism: Holocentrus rufus; assembly: GCA_900302615.1. NCBI lineage: Eukaryota > Metazoa > Chordata > Actinopteri > Holocentriformes > Holocentridae > Holocentrus > Holocentrus rufus. Next base: position 50,552 of record OMLF01017528.1, on the reverse strand, counting down.
CAAACATGTCAGATTGCTCACTCTCCTTGCAAGTCACGCATCAATAATATGCGCCTCTCGTTCTCTGAAGTGCCATCCCTCTAGATCTGTATGCTCGCTGGACTCATATTTTCCCACAGCTGCTCACCCTAAATGTAGGCTAAAGCTTTAAATCACATAATTATGCTTTTTTTTCCTCAGTAAAATACCACAAATTCAAACTCGCAGACATGTTACAACACACACGAGCTGCTGAAATACATGGACACAAGTGTATCCTAAGGGGAAAAGACAGTTAAGCAAAGCAGAGCTCCATATCTCCACGTTTCTCTCGCTTGCGTCAGTGTTGAGAACTGTAAATCACCCCTCCCCTCTTCTATATATATAGAAACCATATGAGCAACATGTGTCCTCTGGCCTCTGGACTTTAAAAAGAAGCCAGATTTAATAAAGCTAGGCTAAACAGCGCTTGGGCTCTAGCACTGTTATTGTCACTTCATTACTCTTGTGCACCCCTCCCAAATTTATACCTTCAACAGATGAGACCATAGAATTTGTCATCCTTGAATTCCCCACTTTCGAAGTGATTGATAAGGGTTTATTTATTGAGAATTTAGGCTTAAATTACAAGCTGCCTCCAAGTGATTCTTTGTCAAATCTTTACAAATCACAAACACTCTGACTGTTCCTCTCCAATCGATCAAGTCGCTCTTGGACCAGACCTCTCTACGAATGCAGTTCTTCCTTAGCCTAATTCAGCTGGGCCTTGTGAGTCCTGTCAAAACTTCTGAGTCATGGTTTGGGTTTGTTCATTGTATAGACTGATCTTGGACATCAAACAAAGTGCCGCTCAGTTTCATCTACTCACTGCTTGGGATCACCTCTCTGTCCCCTAAGTAGACATATTTCTCATACCACTTTCTGGCTCACTGAGTCATGTCATGCCATTTACCATCTTGGACCCTCCCCACACACATGCACCACACTCACACACACAAACACACTCCACTCTAGAGGGCTGCCGTTTGCTGACCCCTACCCTCGAGTTCCCAGTCTTCCTGGCTCCTGGAGGCTGTCAGTCCATTGCAAATTGGCTGTTGAGAAACATGGAGCTGTGCACAAGCACACAGAGAGCTACCTGCCACTGAAGAACTTAGCCATGCCAGGAGGACACATGCACATGCTTTTCCACTGCAGGGCAAAGTCAGGGAATAAGACAATTTAGAATGTTAATCGCACAGGATCAAAAGCACTGGAAGCTCGTGCATTGGAAAGCAGGCTCTTAGCATTTTCAAATTTCAGGAACAGCTACTGTAGCTGGCAAAGTTTTGATAGAGAATATGTGTTTAACTGTGCATAAAATTCCCTGTGATATCTTGGTAATGGCCCAAAGCTGGGTGGCACACTGGGGATTGAATCTGTTCAGCAATCGGGCTGCCAGGCTTTCAAGCACTGAATCGATGATGCTGAAGTGTCTTTGAGCAAAATGCTAAATATCTGCCAGCTCCAGGAAGCTCTTCTGTAGCAGATCCAGTACACTCACTTCCCTGTGTGGGGAGAAAAGATACTTTTCCCTAAAGGAAACAGTAAAATATCACATATACATTAAAATGACCCCTGTTTCAAGCACCACTACATGATTTGCTTCCATATGCACAGCTCCAAACGCCGCTTCTGTGTGTATCATGACTGCTGGGAAGTGTAGGCCTCTTCCAAAACTACAGCTAGTGTTTTGTAATCCTCAGCTAAGGAACTAAGCAGAGACTCGGCCAGTGCAGCTGTAGACAAACACCACAAAGAGAAAGTGGGAAGTGCCTTTGGAAAGGTTGTCAGAGCTCATTAGCTCACTACACTCAGCGGCCCACTGGTTACGTAACAGAGAGGAGCTGTTCAGTTATGTCAGGAGGTATATTACGGTAATGAAAGATAATTGAGGGGGGTTATCTTGTGATTGGACTATGGAGCTGCTGAGCTCTATAGGCCCTCTTGGTTGACGGGATGCAATGTGATTGATGGTAACTGAGCGGGACTAGGTCCATGGTTCAACTGTGGTCGAGCAGTAGTGTGTTTCAGAGTTCATTTGTACCACAGCGGGGACCACAGCAAGGACAGAAGAGTTGAAGAAACGTGGACTCAGTAACCCCTCACTCCTTTACTACAGAGCTGTATTCCCTTCCTCTCCGCCTCAGTCAATTTATCTCTCATGTTTTTGTCTTCTCCCCTTCCCTCTTGTTGTACCTCTTCATCTCTCTCTCTCTCTGTCTTTTTCTTGCTTCCCTTCTCTCCAGCTGGTTGACACAGCGCTCTCTTCCAGCCCACTGAGCACTGTCCTTGCTTTCGTGCTAACTCCTTCCAGGAGGATTGCCCGCTGCCCATCTTTGACTCAAAACATCGCACCCCTGCTGCTAGAAAAGTCTTGAGTTAAGGTTTGCCCAGGCATTCAGAAAAGATGCTCACTGCCTTGGCCTGTGCTGCACTGTACCTTTTGACTTTGATGTGGCTCCATTTGCTCTTCCGTTGCTTTCTGACATATCCAGATTTTTCAAATTCATCTCTCAGGGAAACTGCTGTTGACAAGTGGAATTGCTCTGGGTGCCGTCTGCAATGTGAAGTAATAGTGTAGCAAACGGGAACATTGAGTTCGCAGAGAACAGACTGCACAGTGCATAAAAGCCTACAATTTAACACAACTATGAAGGCTGGTAACAGCATGTTCAGTTATAAGCTCAGCTCTGCACAAACTGTATGTGATGGTGTAGATGCAGAAATTGTAGTTGAATATTAGCCTTAGAATTTAGAAGAGAGATTTGCAATAAATAAAACATGTGTAACAATTATTTGATGCATTTTGTTTTGAGTGATATTTTTACAATGTGCTGAAAATGTGAAATAATTACTAATACACATTGAAATAATTTAACTGTTTTGCATTAAAAATCACAGCTTAAATTGTCAACATTATATGAACTGTTGCATTAAAATGATAACAGTGTGCCATCGTTTTAGTGTACGATTTATATAAATACACATGGGTCTTCTTGAGAAGACATTGCTGTCTTTGTTACTTGAAATAAAATTTTTAAGTTTATGCTGGATTTAAATGAAGGAAATACGTTGGGTGGATATTTAAAGCATAGCTAAACAAGCTAACGTGCCATCATGTGGAATGGGTTAGCAGAGTTTGCAAGCACACGACACATAAGAATGTACATGAAGTATGTGCTTACACACACACTTCACGTATAGGTAGTGTTAACTGAAAGCTTCTGTTTGCATTCAGCTCTTAGCGAGTTAGACAAAGGAGAATCAGAGGAACTGACTGGCTGATGCTGATTTTGGATGATTTTAGAGAGTACGTAGTGCAAAAAACGTGACTTTTAAAAAAAATGAGCTAAACAAAAATAGTTATTGTTTCAGTTAAAGTGTGAAAAGATGTAACCAGATGTTGGGTATTTTATCACTGTTTATAGTAAGAATGGTCATTGTTCCATCCCTAATAGTGGACATAACTCAAGGGATCACTGTCAAAACACACAGGTTCATGGACTTTGGCTCTTGGACAAAGTGTTGCATCTGTGTGGGTTTGAATATGGTTCAGCGGAGAGTAGAGAGAGAGAGAGAGAGAGAGAGGGAGAGAGACACTATTTCCTGGTCCTACAAACTGTCTGGCAGCCTTTTGGCCTGGCTGGCTGACAGACTGAAGCACTGTCTGGCTTGCTTCCATCACCATGTGAACAGCACCAAGGACAATGGCACCACACCGAGCCCCTTATCTTCCCCAAACTGTTTTCTCCCCTGGGTCAAACTCAGGTCAGGAACCTGGTGACCCCAGGGCTTACCGACTGGTTAGCACACATCAAACGTCCACACAGGTGCTCATAAATACACATATGTGAAGCAGTGCACGTGCATGCAAAGACTATAGAATACTTGCACACACATGCATACACTGGGTGCACAACATCAAGCACTCTGGATGAAGAATGAGTGACCGTGCAGAGCTTTGAGTGCTGCACAAAGCTGAGGAGAGTCTCTGGCAGTAGCCGCTAAATGCTGCAGCACAAGCAGGCCACATGCCATCGTGGCAACTGCCAAGTCTGCATATGCCGAGTCTTGCCGACCATTGCGTGACTGTGGTGTTTTCCTGCTCCACATACAGTCTTGTTGGGGCATTCAGGGTCACATAATATGTCGTTTCATCATGTCATTTGGGCTCTTTTCAGGGGGAAGCACTTAACTGTGTTGTGAGTGCAGACTTAACATCACTCAGGGTAATGTGATGCAGCGGTTAAAGTTTCAGAGAGACATGAATTGTTGGCACATAAAAACACCTGACATTTCTTGCTTTGGTTTGTCCGCACACAACTGCTGATGGTGTTAGAGTTGTAGATATTGATTTTTTTTTTCCTGTTTACCCGCTCTCCTTGCAGCAGAATAACTGTTCAGATCTGTCATAGATTTAGTTGGCCTTGACAGGTAAAGCATGGCACATTTGTTTGCGTGCATGTTTTTCAATATAAACATGCACTCTGAGTTTAGAGATAGTGTGGCTTCATTCAGACTTTGCTCATTGTGTCAAGCTGACACACCAAACGAGTTCTTGACAACTGCTGGCCAGTGTTTTTCTATCCCAGTCATATACGTACGTGTCGTAGTTGGAACTCCCTTTTGTTATCTTAGTCCGCTGGTTCAGATAATCCAGCTAATCATTAGCCTCAGCCGTTAGAAGTAAGACAATAGAACCAGCGCAGTGCAAGTGATCCTGCATAACTTAGACACACGTTTGTGCTGAAGAGCTCCAGGAATGTTAGAGTTCACAGGTGGGGCTCAGAAACTCCAAAAGGTCCTGACATTCCTGGTTACTGATGAAGGTGAATGGCTCAGATTTAGCTAGTAAAATGTGCCACCCCAATTACATCTATATGTCTCTTTGGTCTCTTTGCCTCTTTTTTGGTAACATGCTAGAGGATTATCCCATTTACCCAGATTTGCCCATCCAACAAATGAAAGGGATGCCCCGATCACAATCTTGATCAAGACTGATGGTGAGCGTGGATTATCTGGTAGTGTGGAGCGTTAACAGATTCAGTCTTAACCACCCTGATCTGAACCATCCAAATGTCATCAAACTTCACATTTGCAGGGTCCTGAACGAGTCCGGTGGCATGTGGGAATCACAGGACAGTTAAAAGCTAATGAGACTTTACAGTGAGGTGAGGCGGAGTGAGCCAGTTGTTCTTGAGAGATCTTGAGATCAGTGACACATCAGGAGTCAGCATGAGTCTCAGTTACTGTGTGATACTCTGTCCTGTCTAATCAACTAGTGTGAGCATTCTGGATAGGCGACAGAGAGAGGAGACTGTGAAATTGATCATTATGTTCATGACTCAGCCTGTCTGGAACATCATGAGCTTCCTTTGTTCTTTCTGAAAACAATCATGCATGAATTTAATACATATATAGCTATTGCCCATTGCACCAGTTTCTGGTGATCGTAGGTTGGTTTGTGTGTGTTTGAAAAGCTTTGACCCCGACGTGATTTGAACACGCAACCTTCTGATCTGGAGTCAGACGCGCTACCGTTGCGCCACGAGGTCTGTGGTGTTTTCATCTCTAGTCTTTCCTGTTTCTCTTCCTCCTTATCTCTCCCTATGCACCCTTCTCACTCCATCCTATTCCACCCCTACCACTCAGATGGTTTATCACAGGTGAGTCACAAGCAGATAATGGGTTTGTTTGTGATAGGTTTACCATACAGCTCCTTTCATGTGACTCAGTCGACCAGACTGGCAGACAGCAGGCCACGGCTGAGAGTCTGGCTAAGGGGAATGAGGAGCACTGTGCAGCAGGACAGAATAAGCAGTAAACATCTGATATGTTAAACTCTCTTGCTGTCTATGCTTTTAGAAAAGCCATTATCAGACATCTAGCCCCTTTACTGGCAAGTTGTTTTTTTCTCAGTATCATTTTCCTCTTGTATCTATTTTTCTCTATTAATGACTTAGATAATTTAGATGATTTTCCTTTAACCATGGATGGTGTTCCAGGACTTTTGCTTTGTTGATGTACAGCTAAGCAACTCTAAAACCACATCTCCCTGTGCTGTCAAACTGCCGTATCCAGAGTTTGGTATGATGCAACAGCACAGTGTGTGTCTTCATGTGAGAATAAATTAACACTACGTTTAGCTGCTGTCACCTTTCACCAGGCTTGGAAGAATGGCTCTTCCGGAGCACTCTATAACACGTTTGGAGTCTTTAAAATGGAAAAGCAAATGTGTCCAAGGTGTTAAATCAAATGTATTTCAGGGAGAAATGGCCAGCATCGTGTTGCTAATGCTGTTAAGATGGAAAAGCACTTTGGACCTCCCAGACACGCTCTCAAAGGCCATTTTGTCAGTCTCCATTGTCTAAACTTTGCGGGTCTTAACATGGAAGCCTGTTTTTCTGCCCTTAAAATACACACAGGCATTCCTTTTCCATTGAATAATGGTATAGGCTGCTGTAGCTCCACTCTTCCAGTCAGGGAAAATTCTCAAATCTGGCTCTGTGTAGAGGAGAAGTGTTTCTTCAGCTCCTATTTCACAGATTTGAGTTGTAGTTAGTCAGTCATTTCCCTTGGAGGCAGAAATAATCTCATTGGTACAGTTAAACCACAATGGGCTGAGTCAGAACCACAGTTTTGTGGAGCACTAGTTAACTATACTGACAAACTTGAACAGCAAGGAACTCTAATAGTAAAATATAAAATACAATACTCAAGGCAATAGTTATTTTTCATTCATTCATGATAATGGTATTTACGATCATGGAAGGAAAGCAGGCTAGCTAACCAGCTTACATAGCCATGGGCTAGTATAGTTTAAACTTGGAAAGTCAGTCAGCTAACTAACGCTAGCCAACCTAGATAACTTACCATAGTTAGATAGCATTTCTTCAGTTAACAGCAAGAGCATTAGGATTCATAATATTAGCTCCCCCATCTCTCACTTCTTGCCTTTTCCAGTGGGCTTCAGTCTAATTTAGACAGAAAAAAACACACATTTTCAAAACTCCCGTTTGCTCTTGTTTCAAGGTTGCAGCACAAGGCAGAAGTCAGTGGGCTGGAAGGTGCATATGATATGGACTGACTAAGTGGCTGACCGGTTTGCTGGTTGAAGGAATGGATTCACCGTAAAGCTTACTACAGAGGCATCTCTCTGACTTGCAACCTTAGTGGATAGCATTAATTGTCACTTAGCTATGTGGCGACCTATAGTATTATACAGTATATAGTATTAGTTCATATTGTTTCTATTAATTGTAAAATGTGCATTGTGAAGCAAAGTGAACCTGCACTGCCAATGACAGACCGATTCAGCGTACATTTCTTTTTTTTTTTGTTTGCAATATTCAAGTGCACAGAGTTGGTAACTATTGTTTTTTCTCATCCCATATCTCCACTGGATGACAACTCCTGTGCTCCAGCTGTATCCAACAGTGAACAAGTTGTAGCAAAGGCCAACTATGTGGTTTGTGGTGTTTCGACATGCAGGCCATGCCAGGCCCTCTTGGGCGTGATCCACTGTTTTGTCAACAGCTTATTTCTGTGGTCATGATTACAGTTTCAGAGCGCTCTATTATTGCAGCACATGGATGGGGTGTTTGTCAAAGAATTAAGAACAAAATCTTTGAGCACCATCTTTCAGAGGGGACATCTGAGACACTGTTATATAAGGTCATTTTTACATCATGGTTGGGATGAAGAAGCACAGGTGTTCATGTTCTGCAAATACCCTTTTCCGTTATGACTCAAAAGTAATTCAAATACAGGGCACTGCAACAGTGACACCTTTATTTTCTTAATGTAGCTCCATGCTCTGTTATTAACTTTAAATGGTTAAAGATGCACTGTACAAAATTGCGGAATGTCACTTGAAGTGTAGGCCCTTGAGACTCAACTCACAAAAATACAGAATAAGTACATAATTGATCATTGTGTCATTTTGACAACGAGAACCATATAGACTCAACCATCAAATAACATTATTCTAGGTTTTTTGTGCGTTGATTCTAAAGGGTCCTCATTTCTACCGACCCGTGGCAATTTTGCACATAGCGGTCCACCTTTAATGCAACAAATTTTTGTCCAAAATAATTTACAGTTTTTAAATATGTTGCATGTATACAAAAATATTGAAAATCTTTGTTTTTTCCAACATGGAAGAAAACAACTTCACAGGTGACTGGTAAGATAAAACATCCAACCTAATTGCTTATAGGGTTCACAGTTCACACACATACTCACGTGTCACAAGTCACGTTCTCATGATCCCATTATACCCTCTCTTTCAGCAGATCATATGTGCCACTTGGACAAATGATTATATCCTTTCAAGTTGCTGCAGGTTGTTTTACTTTCCCCTGACCTCTTTATCACTGGTGTTATCTTTTCCTTCGAGCCTTCTTCTCCTCCTCAAGAGAGGGGGTCAAAAAAGGCCGCAGTGCAGCAGTTTGTCTTCTTTTCCCTGAAGTCCTCGCCTTTCCACTGTAGATTTCATCCCAGTTTACAGTAGCTGTGAAGGTGTGTGTGCATGAAGGTGTTCCAGTTAAAAATTCAAAAATCATTTGAAACAGCAGGTACAAGGTCTGAAATTGACACTAAATACTGGCAGATTGGATTTTTAGTTATACATATATTTCTCTGAGGCAGAAATTATCTTACCATTCACTCTCAAGTTGGATTATCCACACCCACGTTGTTACTATTGGTTGAGACTATGTTTTTGCCAGTCAAAATTCCCTAAATTTGAAGTCACCAAGAGGAAACACCAAGAGGAAAATACAAAATTGCTACACTGATTGAAGCAAATTCATCTTCACCTGTGTAGAATGGAAGTAAATTCGCAGCCAGTTTGCATCTTGCTTGTTTGACCACCAAAAAAAAAAAAAAAAAAAAGTGGTTCTTTGGCTCTATCCATTGAGGTTTTAAATGCTGGTAAAAGTTGTCTTTGGTAGATAAATCAGGGTCACTTGAAGAGCCACTTGCTACCTGATGTTCGCCAAAATGGGCTCTTATCCTCTGCCTGAAGGCTGAGCTCTGTACTCTTTACCAGACCGGATTATTAAATGCACCTAGGCAATTAGATGCAGTGGGATGATGAATCGATCTTTATATTGCTCATGTTGATGGATTTATGTTATGATTTTGCATTTAAAGTGTTAGGAAGGCTTAGCCTGATTTGATTGAGCTATAAAAAAAAAGCTATATAAAAGTATTGGAAAATGATTCATACTACATACAGCCTCAGAGTGGTCCTGTGGCTTTGTCTGACATTGGCTTTTGATCTTTCTAATGCACTCTGGGTCTTTCAACCCTGGGGCTCTAGGCACACAGGCAACTCTTTCTTGAAAGGAGCAAAGTAAATAAACATGGTTGTGCATAGTCAATAGCTGCACTAAGCTTTTATCAAACACCACACGACCTACATCAGCTCTCTGGATAGCATTTCATGTTAGCTTAGTATAAAGACCTGAAGTCTACAGGCGTCATTAGCCTAGCTCTGTCAAAGTAAAAAAAAAAAACAACAACCTTACAGCAACTCAGAAGCTGTCTCATTTACACAATGTATTGTGTGTTACACAGTAATGAAATACACGTCTTGGATTTTTTTTTTTTTTTAAACGAGAGTTGCTTTAGGAGAAGTTAGATAGTAGAAGCTATAACTGCTGAATACTTACATATGTGTTAAGTGGTTATATTTCCTACATCTGCAGTTCCTACTGTCTAAAACAACCCTCGTTGTTGTGTATATAAATACATACATTGATACATTGTGTAAATAAGAAAGCTTTGGAGTTGCTGAAGGGTCTATTTTTTCACTTTGATGGAGGTAGGCTAATGACTTTTGTAGATTTCAAGTCTTTATGCTAAGCTAACATGAAATGCTGCCCATTAGAACCGAAGCAGTGGACATACAGAGGTGAAAATGATATCAAACATCTTGTCTCACTCTGGGTAAGTTGGAAAAAGGGTATCTATCCCAAAACATTGAAGTATTGCTTTAACATCATTTAAAGACAATCTACTCTAGGTTTTAAGAAATATATTGCATTCAGAATATGTGCACCTTGAGATAAAGAAATTAGTGCATTCTGGTTCAGACTTAAAACAGATTACAGCCTTACTTCAAAGTGGGTTTTGCTCCGGGACTTATTTAGCATTGTATCATTAGCATAAGATGCATTTTTCATGTTGTAGATACAGCAGTCCCCAGGATGCAGTATAGCCTGATTAACTTAACTTAGGCGAGACTCGTGGTGAAAAAGCACTGCCTAATGACTTCTGAACCATGCATCTATTCATCAGCCATAATTGTTTTTTCTGAACCATTCCCTACTGATCTGGAGTCCATTATGTTGTCAAATTAAATGACTGTTATTCTGTCAAGCTGAGGGATTTCATTTGCCAAACATTTGAATAATCTCCTCTCCACCTGATTTATGATCTTGCGTTCATTGCTATTGTTGTTGTGCATAGCTGTGTTGTATAGCACCACATCACACATCTTGCAAGCAAACCTGTTTTAGTGACAGTGGACTTGTAGGTGAGTGTCTCAAATGAGAGCTCACAGTGACATAATCATTATTCACTTGTGATCATTGTGTTGTGCTGATTGCTTGAATAAGAGAATAAATGTGCCATTCCTCATAGAACTGGTTTTTGATTGACCATTTGTCATTTGTGAGTGTTTTTCAGTGTGTCTTCCCACCAAGGCATCTTCTCAAACATGCAGGTCAGAGCCATAAAATGAAAATGTCATTGCACTGTGGGAGAAAAATGAATCCTTGAATTACTGTAGCAAGGACGAAGTGTTGCTGGGAATGTGGGATATTACAATCCTTTTGGCTTCTTTATTTTGTATCAACCAGAACAGTTTGGACAGACTAATAAGAAAGAGCAACTATGCTGAAGTGGATTCCTGTCTTTGTGAGACTAACAAATACAAGACAAAAGTTTTTGGCAGGTTATTGTGCTCTGGTGCTTAAAGTCTTTAAAATCAAAGTGAAGACTTCCCTCAATGGGAATTCACTCATCTCTGTTCTCAGGGCACTGCTTCAACAGTTTCTGTTGTGGAAATATACTAAAGTAGTTAGGAGTTCAGTGTGGCTTAACTTAATTGTGATGAACGATGTTTTTGACTGGAATTATTAACACTATGGTTTGAGCCTCAGAATGGGTTGCAGGCCTGTTTCTGGTGTGTCGCCACTCAGAAAATCTAATGTTGAATTTAAATGAGCTTGAGTTCAAGGGTGAGGTTGAATGTACTCACTTTGGACCCCCAGCTGAAAACCCTGTTCTAGACCAACAGTTTATAGCAGGGATCTGTTTACTCTCTCTACATGCACATCTTCTGATGCCACTTGTCTTATCTATAATGATGGTAACAGTGCATTGCTATGTGACCTTTGCTGTAGCCTTGCTTTATGTGGTCTTTTATTGGAGTCAGTCAAGTATTTTTTTCACCGCTCTTCAAAAAGGACAATCATATGATTGCAGCCCAAGGCTACCACGTTATTCTGCAGAATAATGATTCAGAGGATTGAAGGAGATGAGTCAGTCTCTTTGGAAAGGCATCTTGACTGAGATGCCTTTGATTTGAATTGACAGGAGCCCAGAGGAGGAATAGGATGATGAACGGGTTGGTGTTTGTACCTTGGACACCTGACAGTAGCCACATCAAACACAAAGAAATGGCATCCTTTTATTGCCCTTGCCCTGGGAGTACTTCCATCAAAAAGTTTAATAGAATATTTTTCTATGGTTTGCTTTGGTACTTTGACAAGTTAATGGATAATGGTGATTTCATATGCTTGGGCAATGTTGTTGTGGCATGTTGGTTTTATATGCATCCATTTTTGAAGAGAAAACCCAACAACAAAAGAAATTGTCTTCAGGTTTTAGATTTGTCTGTTTCCTTATCCTTTGGGCAAATTTGCTGGAGTCACAGCACAATTATCTGCCTGCTTTTGATAAAAATATCAAACCAATTACTTCTAAAAGTTATTTTGGGCATTCCCCTGCCTTTTGTATTCAGTACCTTTGGTTCCTTCAGTGTGGAGTGCCTAAAACAAAGGTGTTGGCATTCAATCCCACTGGAGAAGGGATGTATGTGCTTCCAGTTGCATTTTATTCAGTAGATGATTGCTACATTGACTGCACAATTTCTTTTAAATAATGGTATCAAAGAAGCAGCCAACTTAGCCTCAAATGTCCTTTAAGTACTATAGATAAATGTGTTTAGAGATATTTATATATCCACTTGAAGCGTGTGCAGCTTACCGTGGTTCTCTATGGTAGCTGCAGAAGCTTGCTGCTGCCTGTTGAGATTATGGTAAAGCTAAAGTATGTCTGAACTGCATTAATAGGAAATATCCCCATGCATGTTTCATTTTCGAGTTAGTGTGACACTGTGGTTCTGCAGATGATTTGTAAATTCATATCATCTGAGTCTGAGGGCAAACATGAGAGATGTTTGCTGGGAGAATTTCACTGACAAAGTGGTGGATTTATCGGCGCAATGTAATTTCCTGGCTAGACGTTTTTTCTGGTTACAGAACATGTTGCGGGATGATTAGTCTTTGCTTGGACTTTCAAATGGGGTCATTCGGTACAGACTAAGGGAGGTTTCATCAGGAAGTATGGCTGCGAGACATGGGAGCTGTTTCAGTGTGAAATCAGGGCCGACCACAGTGTGTCTGTGTTTGTGGGTATCTTGACCTTTCTGGTTGGTTACCACTCTTAAAAACTCATTGGCTTTTTTAATGTAGCTTTCAGCTAACATTGCACCCTGCGGGTAGAACATGTTCATTACCCTTGGACCAAGTTTCCCTATTGAAAGTGCACTGCGGCATGAGGAGGCTCTGGAATATTCTGTATGTGTGCCATGGGAAAATGAAGCAGTTCTTTTCACCATCCGAAAACCTTGCTACTTGTATGGATAGGAGCCTTCTGCGGGATACTGACTCATAGTCAAGAACTCATCCAGCTTACATCAACAGTGAGCAGTAAAACTCAGCTTACTCAACAAATACTATCATTTCCCCTCCTTGAAAACAATTGAGGAATAATTGAGGCCAAGTCAAAGTTGCCACGGGGAATCATGGTTGAGTTATCTAATTGCTGGGGGTGAGAGTTGGAGTACATTGATAACAGATGGGTTCCTCTTCTATTTTGCGAGACTGAGAGGATGAGGCTTCCCAAGCTGAGCTGCAACTGACAGGGCCAACCATCTCACACCCTGTGATTAGGGATCAGTAACTCCTGACAGAAGAAGAAAGCCTGCAACAAAATACTGGCTTTCTGCAAACAAACCCTCTCTTCTCCAAGTCTTCTTTTCAGTAACCAGGGATAGGAAACTGGTCTGTTTTCCTCTTGATGCCCACATTTTATAATCAACGGGTTAGCTTGGAACCAGAGATACAAACATTTGGGACAAGTTGGAAGGCATTGTGAGCTGTTGACTGTTGGGAGAGAAAGCAAAACTGGAAATAAGAGGTGTTTGCAAGACACTCATAGAACGTTCTCTTTTCAGGGTCTTTTCAGCTATACATCAGCAGCCCTGGAGGATTCAGGGTCTTTCTGAAACATTACAATCATATTGGTAATACAGCTGCTTCTTGATAGTCTGTCTGAGTTGATGATTCTTACTATTTGAAATGCCCTTGAGTGTC
>OMLF01017528.1:4255-36841 GCA_900302615.1 Holocentrus rufus | reverse complement strand
TTGAGTGTCTATGCCATACATCACCCTTCAAAACACTTCTTTTATAAACTATATATTTCTGTACTAGCCACATCATACATGCTCCAAAATGGTTTCCTCGGGCAATGCTTCTCTGATGGCCCGTGCTCCGCTGGATACTGATGAACCCCATGAATGTCGTGGCGCAGCACATTTACAGAGAAAATCCCCTATGGATGGGTCATCTGGGTCTGGTTTACGTGCCTACCATTGCGGGAACTGACTGGATGTAGCAGCCTGCCTGCTTTCCTTTGCAAGAGAGAGAAACCTAGGCTGGCTGTCAGGTGGTGTTAGGTATCTTAGATCACATTACACCGCAGAATCTAGTGACTAGGGTATGTCTGACAGAACAAGACCTCTGTGGTGTGTGTGTGTCTGTACTTGTGCTTTTTTTGAATTTGAATACTCTCAAAAAAGCAAGGCTATGTAAACATTCCCCAGGTTTGTGGTCCGCCTGTCAGACACTTGCTATTTTGTTTGTTTTTTACTGTGGTACATGTTAATGCTGTCCTGGGGTGTATGTGTCTATGTGGAGGATGTGCATGTGGTTACTGTGTGTGTGTGTGTGTGTGTGTGTGTGTGTGCGTGCTTCCGTGTGCACCGTCAGGTCTTGGTGAATGGCCTGGTCGAGCCGGTTTCTTGCTGTAAGCTTCAACCCCCTATCTGTCAATCACCTGGATTTCCTAACAACTGTCCTCTTTACAAATGACAGAGCTCCCTGTAGCACTTAAACTTTCATCACCTGCTTTCGGTCTGTTGCCTGTAGTTGTCCCAAGAATAACTCCAACCCTCCAAACCACCCTGTTGATCCAGGGCCTTAAGTTTCAAGACAGCATCCTGGTTTTGCTGCAGTGGCTATTCAGAATTTGCCGACTCAGATTTGTAGTCGAGGAATGCATCGGCTTTCAACATGTAGCTGGCTCCCTTTACACCTGGCATTAATGTTGGTATTGTGTCCTGGATTGTGTCCTGATATGCTGTAGCTTAGCTGGCTCACATTTACATACACATCCTGCTGAAATGTGTCTAACGCATTCACATGGGGATCTCGTTCCCTCACAAAATGTAAGTTGTCACGCATGTCACTTCCCCTCAGGGATGGAAACTTTTTTTTTTGTCTCCACTGTTTCATATTTTTCAAATCAGAGGAAGAGAACATCTTAGGCAGCAGGAGGAGACTGCTGGTTTACTTAATTTATTTAATTTGCAAGATGTTTACTTCAGTTTATGTTGTTCCTATATATTGATTGAAGACACACTGCAGTTGCACTGCTTTGTTAACGGGTTTAGAGGCATTTCAATGCCTTAATGCCTGAATCTGATATATTTTTGTACTAATTTAGTCACCAAGGATGCATGTTCAAGCAGGAGGATACCTACAGGTTCAGTTCCTCTCTGCCCATCCCACTAATTTGAAAACTTAGGCAGTTGGGGATGGGGTTAAAGAAACTCAATGATACTAAACAGTGATGTTCAGCATTTTTTTTAACCCTGAAAAAAAGAGGTACTAACAACACCAATTAAAGGCTCGTTTATTTTTATTTATTTGTTTTTTTAGTATTTCTGATCCATTTAATGCCCGGTGTAGAGGGAGCCATAGATTTTAATGACAGTCAGATGAGCTAATAATCCCCTTTGGAGCTGGCTTCAGCAATAGTACATTTTCCCACTGCAGTCAACACCACTGTCCCATACTGATGCTTCACCGATTTGAAAATATGGGCTTCCAGTGTCAAAAAGCTTTGACCTTTACATGATTTGAACATGCAGTCTTCTGATCTGGAGACGCGCTACTGTTACTCCACGAGGCCTCATCCTTTGCAGATGCTCTTTCTCTCAGTCAGAAAAACGCTGATTGAAAATAGCATACAAAAAAGGTAATTTGGAAACAAAACCAAAAAAAGTAGGGTTTGTTTTGGTTTGCGGTGCTGGCCAGAAGTCAATTAAAATGAGCAGCAGGCGCTTTCTCAAACATGCTCGCCTGCGCAGGCGAGCTCAGAGGTGAACACACACCAGCCAGCTTTCTTACTGCCTGTTACGCCCTCCAATTTAAGATACCTGGAATCGGCCCAGTGCCGCCTATAGTGGGTGGGCACCTCTTCGTCTTCTGAAATGCACTGCATGGCACTCTGCACCCTGACGCCTCCGCTTCCCACTCATTACCCCCGCCCGAGCTGCAGGGATGACGGCGGGCTGTGAATTCAGAGCAAAACAAGGGCATTTTCTCTCTCCAGTGGCTCTCCTCTGACACCAAGCCATTCAACTCGGGTGGTCCTAAAGAGAGATTGATGGGGCTCTCCTCCATCACCCGCTGATTTTAATGGGAGCAGCCTCAGTGAAAGCACCAAACGGGCGCGGGAGGGGGGGCTGGGTGAAGGGTTGCACTAGTTGCTGCAGGCAATCTAAAGACAGACACTATAGCACTTACATCACCTCGGATTGTCTCAGATTGAACCGCAGCAAGAACGGCTGCATGGTTGGCTGGCTGACTTGTTGGCCCGCCTGTTGCTTTGCTCACCGCTGGTGCAGAGAGGAGTGAAATGTGTTTCATGGGAGTGTGATTCTTTTTATTTCTTTCTTTTCCCTTTTGTCTGTTTTTGATCTCGTCATGGCACATCGTGCGGGCGAGGGGTGTAAAGTTGGCTGAAGTAATGACACCTCTGTCACGACGCAGAGCAGTGCCACAAAAACAACCCCGCGTTTCATGGTGTCTTGTGGTAGCCGTTGTGTTTGTCACGCTCGTATGTCGGTACGTTACGGCCTCGTTTCAAGCATCAGCAAGTCTCGAAATGATCTATAATAGATGTGTGTGTGAGTGTGTGTGTGTGTGCATGCGTGTGAAAATGTCTCTTCTCCTTGGCGTAATTGCATCCCTTATTCACTTGTCAATAAACACTGAGCTCATCAGATTTAACCTTGCAGCACAGCCTCTGGTGCTTTCTCTCAGCGCATCTCTTTTATCCCTCTCCTTACCCTCTCTTCACTCTTTCTTCCCTTCCGCCCTTCTCTCATTTCTTTCTCTCTGTCTTCTTTTAACTCCACCCCCCCCATATTTTTCTTTCTTTTGTTTTTTCTGCCTCTGTCGCTTGTTTTCTCCATCTTATTCCCAAATCATGCCCTTGCAGATCTTTCATCCCTCTACTCATTTACCATCGTTCTTGCAAATCTCTTCTCTGCTGCTTCAAGTTAAAAAAAAAAATCTCCAGCTGTTGAGGAGTCTATTCTTACATGTTGTTGGCCTTCCTCCAAATGCTCTCTGCTTTCACTTGCCCCCATATAGAAAAAGACAACCATTTGAATAACCAGCGGGTTAAAAATAAGTCACTCAATGCGCACATATCCTGGAAAAATCCTTTTAAGGTATGCGCCCCTCTCCATTCACACCCTCATTATCTGATTGTGTACTTCAAGTTTAATCTTGAGAACACATTAGAGATAAGCCAAATTGAAAGATGTCAAGAAATAACAGCAAAGAGCGTGGTGAATCATGTCGAGACACGGGGACGAAGTGGTGCAATAGGTTCCAAGGTTGTGATGGCTGTATGGTTAGTCCATTAGGAAACTCTGTCTTTTCCTGAGAAGAGAGTCGTTGTAACTTAATAGTTGCACCCCAGTGACATGACACACTCAATATTGTCCACCGGTTTACTTCATAAGCTTTATATTTTCCATCTGTTCCTAGGGAGCGATGATCAAATGCATGTGAGCAGACTCTTTCTGCCCGTATACATAGTTAAGATTTCACATGCGAACCCCTTTAGTGTAGGCCTTGAGTGGCACAGAAATGGGTTTTCTCCTCACATGCGCTGTATTAGCTGTGGGTGTGGACCCCTAAAATAAAACATAACTTTATTATGTTTGGAAGACTCGCAGTTACCATTAAAGGACAATCACAAGAAGACCAGAAAATTACAAAGTAGAAAAGACAAGAAAAATCGCATCCTGTTTTTGAGGTTACGGATTTCCCGCTTTTTGACACTTTGCAAAGTTTTGGACGGAGGGGAAGGTTTTTATTACCTAGTGGGATGGACGGCGGCTGGGATTATTTTAGGATGCTCCAAAACCTAGCATTTTCCTGGATGCCTCAAACTGACGCACAGACAGAGACAAACAGTGTTTCAAGGGTTTATATTAAGCCGACGTAAACATGGGGCAGCTGATCTGCATTACCATTGTACCAGAGTCCACTGTCTTCTGCAGAGCTTTATTGCAGGTTTTATTCTAAACCTCATTGACATGCTCACATGTGCAGACTTGACATGCAGATGTGGACATAAACGTGGATACATACATATATACATATGAAATCTGGAGAAATATCATATCCCTGGTTTGTTGTTATGTTCAAACTTGATGGGCAGATAAATGAACACACAAAAAGACATAGAGATAGATAGAATTATAAGGGTTTTATGATTACATTTATGATTTTTGCTATCTTTGTTAATGTATATTAATGATGACACAGCCATTCTTCCTTTTAAAGTTATCAACCTGATCACTGTTTGCTATAAGCTTGGAAGACCTCAAGACAATTAAAGGCTTCTTTAGTTGTTAGGGTGTGTTTGACATTTTCAGTGGGAAGATCAATAGCACTCAGGAGTTGTTCCATGTGTAATTTGTGGTTAAGTGAGGCTTTTTTCGAGTTTGAACAGAAGTTGATGTAGAAAACCTCATATAATGTAATAGTTGTTCATGAAGTGGGGATTAAGGATTGGTTTTGTAGTATGTGAGACACCACTAATGAGATTTCAAATGCATTCCAACATTTTCAAAATTACACTGAGGCTAAAATAACAAGTCAAAACAGAATGTTAAATATTTGATACATTTGTTGCTGAATGAAGAAGAGGGGGCCTGCATCATTAATATGGAGCATCATGTTTACTATTGCCTTGTTTTTCACTGGCATTGGGAGCGGATGTGTCAAATGTCCTGTGAACCTGGAAGTGAAATAATTGATCATGTGTTGAAAAATGTCTTAAATGCAAAGGCAACGTTGGGAAAGTAAAACTTTTCCTGAGTGTACAGAGGAAGTTGAAACAAACACACACTATCCCTCACTTTCTTGGAGCACTTTTGGATTCAATCTCAGGAAACTATAGATTCAAGGGGGCTGGATGCTCTTTATCTTTGCCATTTTCTGGGCGATATGGGCAGCTTCCCAGCAAAATGGCTCATCACTCAAAATATTGTAGGGAAAGAACACTCTACCTCTCTCAACTTAACTTTATTCGGAAAAGTGCAAGTTCTGTTTGTCCAGTCACAATCTGTGAATCCTTTTCTGTGTGTTAACCTCAAACAGATCACTGTATCTCCAGTTTTATTCCTGATTTCGTATACGGTGTTGATGAGGTCCTGTTGCACATGAGCTATTTCACCCCAATTCTTCCCAGTGGAGCTGCTCACTGATCAGCAGTGGAAGACTGTGGTGATGCTGGTCAGTTTCAGGATGCACGCATGGGGAACTGTGCGACTGTGAAGCACAGCAGAGCCTTAAAGGAGCACATGCTCAGCAAAATCTGAATTAATTAAAGATTAAAAATTGATTGCCTAATGTTTGCAAAGCAAATATAAGCGTGTTCATTATCATACCACACTAGTCAGCACTACAGGAAAAGAGATAAAAGTGTTACTATGGCAATGATGCTCTTTATCCTGTAATAAATACCAACAGCTGATAAACAAAATAACAATTATGCATGAGAGTGGCAAAAGGCACACCTCTACAAAGAGATAGATCTGTTCCAAAGGAAAATTGTGCAGCACATCAGCCAGATACAGATACCTACAGAGAAATTATTATAATTATACTATTGTTCCAAGAAGGAAGAGACAGCTAAAATCCTGGCCTGGAGTTAAACTAAATCATCCTGATAACTTCGTGCTTTTTTTCACTCTTGGCATGTTTTTCTTTAGAGCGCACTTTAAATGGTGACAAGACATTTGTTTCATTCGCTTTACCTCCTGCTTATCTTTTTTTTTTTCCAGCAACCGTTCATTAAAATCTTTTGAGTTTCCTTCTGGTACTTTGAAGCTTGTTATTGGAAGTGACAATGAATAAATAATCTTTTAAGTGAATCACGAGTTAAGATTCATCATGTGTAGCTTAATGAAATTTGGGTAGAAGTTGAAAAATTTGCACTTTCACCAAACCTGAAAGCAATTACTACTAAACAAGAGGTGAGGTTATGGTTGTTAAGCATGAGACGACCAAGCTGTTATTTTTCAGTCTGTCCAGTCTTGCTTTGGTTGGACTGTTTCCATGAGTGCACCAGCAAGAACGAGGAAGTCCGGTCATGGTAAAGGATTGCTGCAGTGCCTCAATCTCGTAAAGCACCCATTCATTAAACCTGAAGTGATTTAAACATGCAACCTTCTGATCTGGAGTCAGATGTCCTACCACCACATCACAAGATCTCACTGACATACTGCTGCCCTGGTCCTTTATGTCTGAAACTTGGACTGCAGGTGTGTAACTTTATTTTGCAGTCTAGGTATTTACAAGGAAATGAGTTGGAAGCAGCAATTATAAGTGGGGAATCATTAGGAAGCTGGATTGCATGTACTAAATAAATTCCAGGTAATTATTTAAAACTTACTTGGAAATTAAATGGTAATAAAACAGTTCATTTATAATTACCAATTATGTACTAGGAAATACCCCTGGTAACAGTAAAAAAAAATCGATTCCAGGTAAAGACACAGCACATCGACATGTTACAAATCCAACCATGGACAGTTAGACTTTGAAGAGTAAGAAAGTACTTAGCATTTTTAGGGAAATATGTGTGGCTTTATTTTACAGTGCTGATACATTTTACACTTAGTGCACGTAAAATAAGAAATAGATTTTGAGTAAGATCATAGCAAATCAGCATTTTACATATCCAACCTTGGAAAGTTCAACTTTAACCATAACGGCAATAATTTATTACCGTCTACTTTCCAAGAACGTTTCCAACTGCTTACCAGGAATTTATTTAATACTTACGTTTCGCAGTAAGTGCCTTTTGTCAACAATTTATTTCTAAGTAAATACCTGGTAATTCACAGACTGCAAAATGAAGCATTACCAAGCTGGGTCCCACTTGTGATTACCACCAACAAAGCTGGAAGCAGGTAATGTTTTCACCCATCTCTTAGCAAGAAAGCTTAAAAAACAGGTTTTGCTGAAAATGTGGTGGACAGACTGGCCTATATTAGCCCAAGGATCAATTGATGGTGATCCAGATCTGTGAATCCGCCTTTCGATGCCTTTTGCGTTTTATCCATAGCTACTATGCTGCGTGTGAACGTCTGACATCTGGGACGTGGCATTGTACTCACAGGGTATTATGTCAGAACGTCAAACCTGGGAAACAACACAAACCTTTACAAAGGCTACAGCTTTGCATGTTTGTGTGTAGACTTGTGTTAACTGGCAATTGCATGCAATCTTTTGAATGGACAGATGCGCTGCAGGTCATGTAAAGAACAGTTTCTCTCTCTTTTTGCCATTTAACTCTTCACTCTCAAGCTGTCAGAGGTTAATTCTCTTAATTTGTCCCAGATGTGATTAAACACACACCTTTCAGATCTGGAGTCAGATACGCTTCCATCATGCTACAAAATGAAGTGCAACCACTTAAACTTTCTTTTCCTGATGCTTTCTCCCTAGCTTTTCCCCTACAGTGTTTATCCCATCCTTTCTGAACACATCCTCTGACGTTGATCCCATTCCCTTTTGTTGCCCTCTCTCACTTTCACTCTGTGCAGTCATCCTCCTTTCCTGCCTGTCTGTGTCACCTCATTGAATCTCCCCTTTCTCCTTTAACCCTCACGGATGTTTCCTACCGATGTCGCCTCCCTTCAGCACGAAGTGCTTTTCCTATGTGCCAGCTGTTTCCTATGCAGGCTCATTGAGCGCTTCCCCAGCTACCAAACAATCTCCCCAATCACTCAGTGGGGAGGCGGAGCGCTGATAGGAGACTTGAAAAACGCAGTAAATATGCCAGTCAACGTGGATTATCTGAGTGTCAAACCTGTTTGATTAGCTCTTACCACAAGTGTGCTCAGTTTTATCACTTATACAGAAAGTACATTAGTGTGTATGTGGGTTTATGGATCAGACTAGAGCATGAATACAAGCATGATGAAAAATCAGGGGATATGGAGCATAGACTCGGTCCATCACGGGGGCCCAATCACTAGAGGCTCTGATTATTAATTATCTGGTTATTTTGTGATAATGCATAAATCACAAAAGCAGATTTGTGTGCTGGCATTATGTAATAGAGAGCTAGACTCCAAATAGGAAAAATAAAGGAAAAAAAATAAAAAGAAAGAACTGCTCTACAACCGTTCTAAACTCTTTATACATTGTTATCTTATGTTAGGAGCCAAGCAGCAAGCATTTTCTTCATAATGAATTGGGCATATTTGCATGAATTGATTAGACAATAAATGCATTTTTTCCAGTGAATTGTAGGAAGAGGGTACAGAGAACTTGTCAATGCTTTTAGAAGATGTTTTTTGAGTTATTGGGAAGTTTACAGAGATTGTCTATTTTTGTTGTACACATATTCATCTTTTCATTTAGTCTGAGTGGGGCAGAGGGGGGCCCACATGACGTTTGTGCCCCAGGGCCCCATGGTCCTATGATCGGCCCTGATTACTATGAGGGAGTGAGTTCTGATGAGACCTTTCTATAGTATCCTTCTAAGATTTATTATAGGGTCTCTACAGTTCTTTTTCATGATGGAAAGTATGTAAAGAAGTATATAAATAAAGCACAGATTGTGTGCTAAGCCGTATCTTGTGTGACTAATATTCTCTCTTTCAAATCATTCTCTTTCTCTGACTCTTTTGCTTACTTTTGTTCCCCGACTATACAGATTTGTCAGTTTTAAATGGCCAATTAAGAGGTCATGATTGACCTTATAATTACAGAAAATGCTCTGTTGTATGGAGCAGCAGGCAGGGGTGATGTAACTTCTCATATTACAGTCTGGTTTGCCCAGGGGAAAACAACTGAAAATAGGGCAACTAGAGCGGGCCCCTGCATATATATGCGCTACATTCAAAAAAACACTGCATGCAAGCCTCTGAAACAGTTTCAGGGGCTTGCATGCATTCGCACAAATTTATAGACAAGCACTCATACGCAAGCACCACTCACAAACACCCTCAAACAGATCCAGATCCAGCAGAGATGTCAAGTATTAAGTGGAGCTGCACCTTCAGGCTCAAAATGAAATGCGATAGGCTTGCACAGGCGCACTGCTTTCCTCTTCACTCCACCTTGTCAGTTCTTGTCTAAGCAATCACTTAATTTCACCAGCTAAAGCATATTATGAGACTGCAGAGCCGAGTCTGAAGACTGACAACGTACAAGAAAACTCTGGGCGCAGCTCCCACTCATCCAGACCAAATAGAGTCAAACATTGGGGCTTTTTCCTTTTGTCCTTCACATCGCATGTTTTTTTTTTTTTTCTGTTCCGTCACTCTACTGTAACTCTCTCTGTCTTTCCGCGCAGTCAGATGTCAGAGTTTGTGGATTTTGGACTGTTGCCCCGAAGATTCTTTGGAAACTGCCTTTCAGTCGCTGCCTGTCCCTGTGTCTTTTTCTCTCTGCATGTCCTTTTTTTTCCCCCTGACACAGATTCAGGAGTTCCTGTCACATAGCACTCTTGCCTGACAAATACCGTTTAACGTGTTCTTACAACGCCTCAGCAAGGGCAGTATTTCCATTACACCACTCCCAAACTTTGCCTCACCAAAAGCCCATTTTTCATATAATGCATTCAGTCTGCAGTTCAGAACATTTGTAATTTGTAATGCAATTGATGGTGCAATGGACTGAAAAAGTTACAGTACTCTGTGACAATGCAAATTAATCTTGCAAATATCCAAGTTGTGATTCTGACCTGTTGTGGATAACAGGCCTCTGCAAGACAATGATGCTGTAATGTAGGACAATTTAAGCAGCTCAGAGTATCATTTCTGTGCTCAAACACACACATTTATATATATATATAGCTTCAAGAGGCTGGAGAGGGCTGGGCTTTGTGTTGACTGACCTTGGTTAAGCTGTGGAGGAAGAAATGACTTCCATCTGTTGCGTTCCTTACCTGGCACATTTTCACAGGGCTGCTTTTTGTCAAGGCATCTTTAACCGCTGCTACCTGACTCGTTTTACGAAGAAGAGTTACCTGAGATGACTGCAGACTTGGCTGCTCTGTGTCAAAAAGTCTGATGTCATGGGAGTGAGTGGAGTGCAGGAGGGCAACTGAAGTTTCATGGGAAAGTAAACCTGCCGCATGAGTGAGAGTGTATACGTGTGTATGCATGCACATGTGCTGAAGTGGCAGTGGCAAGACCTCGTGGCGCAACGGTAGCGCGTCTGACTCCAGATCAGAAGGTTGCGTGTTCAAATCACGTCGGGGTCAAAGCTTTTCAAACGCACTCAGAGAACAGAACAGCCAGTTCTGCAATGATAAGAGTCGGGAAGTGTAAGTACTGAATACAGGCAGAGGAAGGCTGTTTCCCAAAGCCTAGGCTGCAGCTGAGGAAGGATGAGTCGGTAGAACTGCACTGCAAAAGCTACAGAGGCTTCTGCTTTGAAACGTTCTACCAACCACATACGTGCGTGTCATGCACATGCATATAATTGCGTGATGGACGAGGAGCTTTTTTGCCTTTTCCTTTTTAATGACTTTGTGGCGATGGGGGAGAAATATTATAACATTACATAATAATAGTTTAATTTACATTTATGAACAAATTCTGACGGAGCAGCAGGATTTTTATATCAAATTGACATCTTATGCATGGCATTCAGAAGGTGGTGGTAATTACCGAAAGCTGTTTGCCAACCGTTTAAAAACACCAGAGCAAGAAGAAGAAGGTGTATGCACAGGATTGTGGGATACATATGGCCGGGAAGGATATATTTACCTGTCCTTCGAAAACTGATGGATGAAGGTTGCATTTCTTGACTGTATATGAAGGATCCTTCCAATTGGAACGGCCTTCGATGTCGTAGCAGCTGAGAAATGCCGCCTACCTCGGCTGCAGCATAGGCTTTGGGAAACAGATCATGGCCATGGTACGCTCTCTGATGGCCAGAGAAAAAAGGAAAACACACCCATTGCTTTCCTAACAAACTAGCCCTATTTAAATTTGAAATTCAATTCTTAAAACAGCTCATGAAATGTTATATTGCGTCTTTAATTTCATGTATTTCCTGTTATAACAGGATGTTGGGGTGGGATCATGTCAGGAGAGGAAACCAGTTGGATATCACTTAGGGAGAGAAACAGTTTTATTTGAAGGGATGGATGGAGGGACGGGATTGTTCAAAAAGTTTGTAACTGGTTGAAATTCTTATGATGAGCACAAGAAGTAGACATGTCAGCTTCTTATGACATTACGGGGTGACAGGCTCAGTGTGAATTCTCTACACAGGATGTACCCAGAATATCAGAATGTACTATTCTCTGTGTGTGTGTGTGTGTGTGTGAGTGAGTGAGTGAGTGAGAGAGAGAGAGAGAGAGAGAGAGAATGGACTATTAAAGACACAGCTCCTTTAGTGCATACAAGAGCTAATTTGGAGTTCGCCAGTTGCAGTACAGATGTGGCGAGCGTGGTGCGCTGTCTGAACATGTGAGAGCAAAGCGTTGCCACTCCCCTCTGTTGGCCTTTTACACTCCAGGGATGTTGGTGTCTGCTCTACATATGGCTGTCTTGAATCTTAAGAGATCTGCACACACACACACACACACACACACACACACAGAGTTCTCTCTTAGTGAACTGCTTTCCTCACTACTAGGTGTGTGCTTTTTTTATAAAGTGTGTAAGAGGGTTTCATGGTTACCGTAGGCTTGCTTCTCTATAAACCATGAACAGTACACGCCCTGTTACAGGTGGGCTCTGTATGGGTTCTTAAAGAAATACTTCTAGTGTTTTGGGTAAAATGCCATTTGTACAACTTACCCAGACAGAGAAAAGATATTTGATACCATTTTCACCTCTGTATGTTCA
Source organism: Holocentrus rufus (assembly GCA_900302615.1). NCBI lineage: Eukaryota > Metazoa > Chordata > Actinopteri > Holocentriformes > Holocentridae > Holocentrus > Holocentrus rufus. The sequence continues at coordinate 24,796 of OMLF01017528.1, read as the reverse complement.
CTGGTTCAGTTCTGATGGGTAGCATTTCACGTTAGCCTAGCATAAAGACTTGAAGTGAAAAAAATAAACCTTACAGTAACTCTAAAGCTGTCTTATTTACACATTGTATTATGTGTGTTACGTGGTAATGAAATACATGTCTTGAATAGTTTTTTTTTTTTTTTAATACAAGAGTCATTTTAGGAGAAATTAGATGGTAGGTGCTGTAACTGCTGAACACATATGTTTAGTAGTTATAATTCATACCATCTGTAGTTCCTACCATCTAACCTCTCCTAAAACAACCTTCATTTTTTTTTTTATTCCAAAACATGTATTTCAAATACACAATACACTGTAAATAAGACAGCTTCAGAGTTGCTATAAGGTTTATTTTTTTCACTTTGATGGAGCTAGGCTAATTATGCCTGTAGGCTTCAAGTCTTTATGCTAAGCTAACACGAAATGCTAACCATCGGAAGCGAAGCAGTGGACGTACAGAGGTGAAAATGGTATTGAACATCTTGTCTCACTCTCGGTAAGTTGGAAAAAGGGTATTTTGCTAAAAATGTTATACTGAATCACAAATCTTCCCACTTTGTTCATATTTGGTGTGTTTATACTTTAGACTTGGTGTCAACCTGTGTCTCAGATACAGAATGTATCTCGCAATGATTTAGCCAGATTAATGACAAAATTGCATCTCCACCATACATACTGAAATCTATTTTTTTCTTTCTGCCTCTAAATATAGATTACTTTGCACATGACCTCCTCTTGTAAGATTTTAAATCTGCAAAAATTCAGTAAAATGTCAGTATCTCATCCACCTTGTCTTGCTTGTTCCCCATCCACCAAATATCATGACAATTCAATAGTTCACAAGCATGGGTCGAAGTTTGCTTCATTTCCATAATTTCTTTTTGTGAACTGTGGACCCATTTCATTTACACTTTGTTAATGTGGATCATCGGCGCTTCTTGAGTGCATTTATATCTTAATTTTAGTGTATATAATAAGTAAATAAATAAATAAAAGTAAATATTCATACAGAATCTGATCACCCAGGTTGCATGTTAAAGGGGGTCTGAGTTCCATTCGTTCAACTTAACTTTATCTTTTATTCAACATTTATTTCTTTTTATTTGAACATTACACAATAAAAAAGTAGCACACAACTGCATTTAGCCTCTGAACCACCTCTTCCACACAAACACACACATGCGTGTGTCCACAAATCCTAGAAAACACTCTGTGACCTCTCTGTGTTCCACATCTGCAGTCTGTGAAAGCGCTGTGTATGTCGTGACATCTCCACTGCGGGTTGTCTGTTCGCGGTGATTCACTCTGCGCACTGTGTTGCTCTTGGCTCATTTAGGGGTCCCATCTGGCAAGCATAACCTCTGTGCTTATGAAATAATAAACAAATGTGTGCCGAAATTGTGCTGACTGCTGCCTGTGTAAGTAGACAATGGGTCTTGTGGTGCTCAACCAGTTTTACTAAACAAGCGCGCTTCTATTGGCAGCCTGAACTACTCGGATGTTCAGTGCAATTTGGAGTATTTTGTTTTTTATTTGCTGCAGCCGATGTCGGAAGTTGTTCTGTTTGAAACTGGCCAGCCCAAGCTATTATCTTCGCTTTGATAGTTGAAAATTACAGAGGTTTATTCCTCTACTCAGTTATCCTTTGAATCTTGGGGGGGTGTATTTGCATATGGAAAGCATTTGGTAACCCTGATCCCAGAATGGGACGTTCAAACATGCTTCATTGTTCTCTTCTTGTCCTCCTGGTTTACATGTATATATTTATCCTTGATTATTTCTGGACCTACTGTATACAACTGCAGTTCTCATTTATTTCTGTAAATAAAAGACTTAAACTATAGGCACCTACAAGACATGTTGTTTAATGAATAAACAAGGCTATTTTTGAAAAAAAGTTTGCCCACCCTTACACTGTGACAAACCACATTCATCTTGCATTAATCGTCATTACCAAAAAACTGCATCACTGGAGCTGGTTGGAGATTCAGTGTCTTGCTCAAGGACACTTCAGCAGGGTGACATGGAGACTTGAGCCTGAATACTCTTGCTCTTTAGCAGGCTATGCCCCCCTGTTCGTGATAGTGTTGGTCATCCCCTAATCAATAAGCTAGAAGCATGAGGTGCTAGTTATCAGCGCTATTTTTAATATGGTGAGGCAGTGGAGGTTAATGAATTGTAGAACTGTGTATAATTCCTTAATATAGATTAAGAACACAGAACAATTTTACGGTAAGATATGGTGCAAGGCATATACTGTATATTTTCACGTTAGCTTCTGGTAGCAGATTCATGCTCGTTGTCTTATGTACCGTGGTCCTCTCTTGAATGTACCCTGGCTGCTAAATCATGCATGTTGCTTTGCATTTCCCGGGGTCCCTGGACATCATGCTACACAAGAGAGGAAATGTAAAGTGCATGTGTGTCTGTGAAGTGTGTTTGTGTGTGTGTGTATGTGTGCAAAACCCCCTGCTGTTGCTAATGGCCACTCAGAATGACATGACATTGGCTAGCTGCCTAACCAAGCTATCTAGCCTAGCGCCGGAGATGATTTGCTAATAATCATGCTAATAAAACTTTGGGATGCTAGCCAACATGCTATCTTACAGTTATCAGACTGAAAACGGTCCATAGTTCATTTTCTTGATCTAATTTGTTTTGTTTGTTTTGTTGAATGTAGATTATTTACAAGACATTATTGAAGAGTGTAAATAAGGGTTGAAATACTGATAGCAGTCCCTCTTGACTGATAGCTAATGTTGGCTACAATGTCTGTGGTAACAGACTAACTAAACTTTGGTTCTTTCTAACAATAATAAGCAATAAGTTATGATTCAGATGCATCAATAATAAGTGTTGAAGGTCTTGTTTTTTACTGTTCTTGCTTAGGATGCAAACATGGCGGCCGCCAAATCCTTTAGCTGCCATGTTACCTTGACTTTGATTCAGGAATTGATAGCAAATTTGACACGGTGACATGGGGTCAGCAGTGCTTTTTTTAATGGGATATTTATCTGCTAACATTATACATGCCCATATACATGCGTAAACACAGAGATAGAAATTCATAATTTTTCTTAAGATGTGAATGTTGCTCAGTTAACATGATTAATGACAACAACTGAATAACTATATAGCTACTACCTATATCAAACCATTAGTTCCTAAAGCCATATTTAAGGCTCATAAACAGTATATATGCAAGGAACTTACTTTAAATAATAAAAAATAAATAAATAAAACTGAGATTTGCTCTTGTGTAGCGATGAAGTCTGCATCCGTGGGCCTTAATCACCGGCACATCCCGTGTGAAGGTTAAAGCTGTAATTGGCTTAATGATGTATCATTATGGATCTACTCAAGGAGGTCCTCGTGATATTTTTTAAGACCTGCCCTTTTTCATCACAGCAGCACATCCCACTCATGCTGAGCCTAGAAGTGGTAGATGTCTGGGAGGACGCGCGCGCGCGCGCGCACACACACACACACACACACACACACACACACCACACACACACAAACAGAGACCCGCTTTTTTTTTTCATCCAGACCAGATGCTCAGCTTTCCAAGTTGTACTTATCAGGAGGGCTGATATGTGCAGTTGTAGTTCTGGAGAAACAGGATTTAGGCACTCCAAATCCCTTATTTAAGCAGATCACAAAGCAGAGGGGGGCAGCTGCACATGTGTCTCAAATTGATCCAAACACGCATCTTATCCCCAACCAGCAGGCTTGGACAAATTAGGTGTGCACAGTGTGTGCACTTAGCCTGTGGTGTGTGGTTCAACATATGGCCATGCCTTGACTTAGCGCCGCAACACGTTTTCTATATGGCTCTCCCTCTCTCTCTGCTCCAGCTTTGTGTCTCCAGTAAATTGACAGTAGTCTCCTTCCTGGCATAGTGCTTCTTTCATGTGTGTGTGCGTGTGTGTGACAGACAGATATTTGGAGGGTCTCCATGTCAGTGCTGTAAGATTTGGGTTGATGTTTTAAAGGCTGGCTTGTATTACTAGACTGATCCATCAGTGACCTAGATGGCACAAATTCTCACATGGTGGGGAGGTGTAAATGTTGGTCAAAACACACACACACACACACACACTCACACACATATAGATAGATATATAGATAGATAGGTGGATGTCTCTTCCTACCCATTCCTATGTGCCTGCAATACAAAAACATCTGTCTCCAATACTGCAGCTGAACAGTTTGATCAGTCTGAATAAAAACTGTTGACTCAGCAGCCGAGCCGCTAACCCACACACATGCAGATGAACTGCTGAACAAACTGAATGAACTGCACAACTTCAATGAACTGATGAATGAACAAGGAAGTTTGAGAATTAGTGAGTTTGCTGCAACTGTGGTTGATTACATCAGTTTTGGAGAGCAGCCAGCCAGCCAGCATGGAAAGTCAGTGCCAAGGTAGGCAAATAACAATGGCACAGGCACTGAGCAACCTCAAATTTCTTTTCATTTATGTTCAATTTAAACTGTTGTTCATGGGTTGATATGTGAATTAACTTAAAAAGTTACATTAATCAAATGTATTCACTCAGTATAAGTGAGATGTAGCTTCAGTGAAGCTGCAACCAGCAGATACAGAATATGTATGTGGCATTGTTGTACAACTGGAAAAATGTTTTCTCCTAATTTTGAAGCGACTTAAGGGGAAATTTTAGGGAAAAGGGGATTTTAAGACTCAACATGAGAGTAAATGACCTGTTAAAATGGACATTTGTTCCCAGTGTGTTCCTGTTGTTGAATACATGCCGTGCGCAGTTCGGTGTGAATGTGTAAAGCTTCCCAGTGTGATGTGAACACACCTGGAGTCAGACATGCTCCTGTTGCACAACGAGGGGCCGTCTGGCAGCAGATCTTCCCCTCTGGGAGTGGCGGCACTTAGGAAACTGAATGTTGTGGTCATTAAACACACACTCTCTTCAGGTCTGTCTCTCTCTTTCGCTCTCTTTCTCTCAGGGTGGAGCACATGCGTTTTCCCCTCAGAAACGATCTAACACTTATGCATGTTTGGGTGCTGCCCAGTGAGGGTGTCTGCCGCTACAATGCGTAAGAATGTTGTAAACTTAATGACCTAATTTTGAGGCTTTGAAAGGTCTTCAGTATAATAACTCTTCCCTCAGCTCTGAGCCTTCAGTACAGTTTCAGTGCTCCTAAAAACCCAGTTTTCTGTAACTGATTTTCCAGTGAGAAGTCTACCTCGTTGACAGGCTTTCGGGTCTTGAGGTCTCTTTTCGGCCTGAAACTTTCTCTCAAAAACATCTTAGAAAGTCTTAAATTCAACTTGAAGAAACCTGTATGGAATACAGCGGGCATGGTGTGTTTACATGTCAGTCGTGCTTGTTTGGGCTTCTGGCAAGTATAGATTTTAACTAAACTCAGCACTCCAAGAAATACAAAATGAGCTTCAGTGTGGGATTTTTTTTTTTTTTTGTTAAGTGTAAGTAAGAAGTCTCTCTCTATTCTCCCGGGTCTTAAAGGCTGATTAAGTCCAACGCTTCTTTTCTTTTCCCCTTAAAAACTCCATTCCCTTCCATTCTCTAAAGAGAGACATGTGATAGTGTTTGAGCTCTTGCATGTGTGTTGTCTATCCACTTTATGTCTCCTTAAACATGTGTTATGTGCAGTGCAGAATGTGGAGCACTGCTTGCATGTGTGCGGCGAGGTGTCGTGTTTCTCTCCGTGTTGCACTCGGCAGGCGGTTATTGCCCTGGGCGGGCAGGGACATCAATAATGCAGGAACCCTGGAGGTGACTTTGTCTCAGAGGAATACCAGTCTCAAGATAAGGCTTCCCTTAATATAGTTCTTCAGCTTACTACTATCTGACCACACACATACACACACACAGTCACATGCACACCTGAAGTTATCCTAGTGTTTGGGACTGGAAGACTGGAATCCCGCTTTAAGGGGAATTTTAATGATTTTCAACTTTGCAGCATATCCTGTGCCCTAAGGAAGGCTCTACTTTGGTGGAAATAAAAGGTACTTAGTGAGCTAAAATAAAGCGGTAAATGAACTTCCATGGAGAGTTTGCCCCGTCCCCGGTGTATGACATCACACCAAATGATCTGTAAGTTTGATTTGGGCTGATAGCAGGTTTTTATAAACAACAGCTAATTGGCTCTTTTGCAGTGTTAAGCCCCACGTGGAAATTTTGGCTTTAGGAGAAGCCAAGGCGGTCACTTTACCAGCATGACCTGAATCCTTCATTTTCTGTGTTTGTTTTTGTAATATGAAATTTCTGCGATTCATTAAGAAAGCACACACAGCTGCAGTCGTTCTATCACGTTTCTGCTAAATCTATTAGTAACCCAAGCTAACCAATCACATGTATTATATATGATGCACTTGCCCGTCTTTAATAAGTGCTCATTCTTCAACTGGTGTTCCTGTTCCCTCTTGTGAATTTCCTCTCACTCAGAACAAGGAATAAGAGAAAAGACAGGCTGATATCTGGAGAAGGTGCATTTGTTATGGTCCCTCAGGTAACAAAAGAACACACAAGATCAATTTCCCACGTCTTTTAACTAGCATTTGAACCCATCAGCAGACCCATGTCAGCCGATAACAACTTTAACATTATTAAGTATTTTTCCTGGTAAATTTTGGCTGAAATGTGACCTTTTTTCTTGGAGTGTGTCATTAATACAACTGTCATGTAAGCAACAGAACAAAGCCAACATGGTCTTTTGATTATAAAACACTATGTATAGAGCAGTCTAGTGCCTTTCTTAAGGGTTTCATATGCTACACACGTGCACATACACATGCACGTAAGATAACAGAGGCCACAGTACATTGCAGTAGCCAGCTAGCTTCCTATAACTTGTGTATTTGTTTTACTTTCTCATGTTAGCAGTTTGAACCCCCTGACAAAGATAAGGAGGTAGGGGAGGGTGTGCGTGTGAAACAGAAAGTAGGTGACAGGAGTGTTTACGACTCACAGGGGAGAACACACACACACACACATACACAACACACCTTGTAAATCACAGGCGTTATTGTGCTGTAAAGTATCAAACTCTTGTACTTGGAGGTTGAAAGGTGAACCAGCGGGCTGACACAGTAAATCACAGCCAATGGGAGGCCTTTGCTCCCAGAGGTCAGAGTTCAGAGCCTAATGGTGGCATCTAAGCTCCAGTTTCAGACAGTGAAAATGTGCAGTCTGCACTGTGTAATCTTTTCCCTATACTACTTGCCAAGCTTGAGTTGGGGTCTTAGTTTGATTTTGGTAATCGTTTGTTCATTTATTTTTTTCATATATTGTTTGAATAGCCAACTTTAGGGATTCACCTCCAGAGGCACCTGAATCTAGTCCAACCCTAGGAGACAGATCAGCAGAGTATTTATGAATAATAACTCCATACAGTTGAGAGAAATACCCATGTCTTAGTTTGACATGCTTAAAGGAATACTCCAACATTTATGCCCTTTTTCCGACTTACCCAGACTTTACATTCTCTCCTTTGGTTCAGATGGGTAGCAATTCATGTTAGCTTAGCATAAGGACTTGAAGTCTACAGGCGTCATTAGCCTAGCTTTGTTAAAGTGAATAAAAAAAGCTTACAGCAGCTCCGAAGCTGTCTTATTTACACAGTGTATCATATATTTGAAATGCATGTCTTGGAATTCTTTAAAAGGAAAAATGAAAAATTGAGGGTTTTAGGAGAAGTTAGATGGTAGGAGCTATAACCACTGAACATTCTGTATGTGTTCATTGGTTATAGTTACCACCATCTAACTTTTCTAAAACAACTCTTATACAGTAGGTTTCATGTACACTTTTCTTTTAGACATTCTTGTTGCCCAAATTGTCTCAAACATTTTGTTTTGTTGTTTGATAAAGTGCTAATAAAGTGCTTTGGTCTCCATCTTTGTTGCTAAGCACTCACTTCCCAGTGATCCTGTCAGTCAAACAGTGTGTCTAATACTGTAGTGTGTTGTCTTTTTCCTTGGATTTTCTGCTTTTGAACTGTGAGTTTCTGGTCAGGATATCAAATCTTCATGAGCTGAGTATAAGTTGAATCAGTGTTGTGCTACTGTCACAGATTATTCACTTCAATACTGCAGATAACTGAAACAAGTTGTATGTAATTAAACGTGCAGTGCAGCAACATTTTTACAGACATTGTCTTCCTGGACTCCGACACCATGACACAGACAGATATCAACACAGTATTGTTCGTCTCTGTCAAGCGTATGCATTCCTATCTCATCTCCCCCACTTTGCTCAATTTACACAGCAGACTTTGTTGATGGCATCTCCAGGTAATAACAGATATGATCATGTTTCATCCGTCCTGTCTGTCCTGTAAACTAAACTCTCATCACATGTGGTTTGTGAAATTGCTTTAGATTACCTGATCTCATTCTTTCCGGGATCGTCTTCAAATTCCCCACATTCCTCCAGGCTAGCTCATGCATTTACTACCGAGCAGCGTGTGTATGTGTTGTCTTTGCTAAATCCACATTGTTTGACTGGCATCTTTCTGCGTCCTTCTTTCATTTGTGTGCCAGGCGATGGTATTTCGCCTTTATCTCCGAGCTATTTTATCTAATGCGGCTCTGCGTGCTGAATACACAGCCGCGGTGAGTTTTGTCTTCGTTCTGAAAAGCTTTGACCCCGACGTGATTTGAACACGCAGCCTTCTGATCTGGAGTCAGACGCGCTACCGTTGCGCCACGAGGTCCTACTCAGCACTGAGCCTGTGAGATGCCCATCTAGCCGCTAATCTTCCCTCCTGGGAAAAGCAGCACTTGCGACAGTCGTAAAAGGCATGCTGGCACGTTCTCTCTCTCTTTCTTGCTGTTTCTCTTTCTCTCGCTCTCTTTCTCACTCTCTCTCTCACACACACACACGTTGTGACACTCAATTCCCTTCTCTGCCTCCCCACTTTCCTCCAGGGCATCAGTCTTTGTGTGGTCTTTGACAGGAAAAGGCAATCTGCTCTGCTACAGACTCAGATAATGGGGTGAAGAGAGCTATTGTCTGGGCTTTTATGTCACAAGTGTGTATGTGGGTGTGTGTCTGAAAGAGAGAACAACTACCTCTCTGTTTCCTCTCACCTTCCACTACGGATCAGATAAGCAGATACCTGATGAGACAAGTGGCGACAATAGCGATGTGTCACTCAGTGTGCGTCTGAATGAATGAAACCCAGAGGTGACTGAACAGGTGACTGGGGCAAAAGGAACAACAGGAGGATTGTAGTTGTAGATTGCCAGGAAAGATGCATATTTGCATGCCCTGCACCGGATGCTAATGTTTTATATAATCTTGCAGTTACCTTTCTGGTAATTCTGCATTAGGACATTGCATGCACACAAGAGGAAATGATGACTTGTGACAAATGTCAAGAGCCAGATTTGACTTCATGAAGCAGCTACATGACATGCATCTTAAGGCACTGAGCCACCAGGTCTTGTCTTTGCTAGATCCCTCCCAGAAACATGACATGTTCTACTGTTTCATTTGCTGCATTTTGATCCCTGTAATCAGATCCGTGATGCATGCTCTCCTCATTATGCTTTATTAGCAAGTCTGGCTCAGTTTGGGTACTGCAGTACTACTGCTCAGTTTGCAACATGCTCGGTTCATTAGAATGAAACGCAGCATGCATTCTTCCACTGGCAACGCTACATGAAGCTTTGAGTTACTCCCAGAGGTTACATTTCCACTTCCTTATGAAATAGTTGTAACTCTTTCATAATGGGCTGTAAAACTCAAGTGACAGTCATGTTAAAAATCCGTAGTTATCCACTTGGAAGTCAAGTTGCTTTGACTCCCTGAAAAGCAGACTTTTTCCAGATATAAGGTTGTCTCATGGCAGCAATATGATACCCAGTCAGTTTTGCAGTGTGTGTCATGGTCTGTGTTGCTGTCTTACGTATAACACTATTCAAATGACAGCTCTGCTTTTTGAAACACATGGTCCAAAATGTGACCTCCCAATCAGAGCTATATTTAACCACTTTGCTTGTCAGACAAGTTTTGCTGCTGTGGTTTTGCTCTATGTAAATCAAGCCAGGCTGTGCTGGCTCATTGTCTCTATCTCGTAAAGATTCATCATGGACAAAGATAAACTGAGGACATGAACATGAAAACATAATGGTGGAGCATTTTGTGGTCTTGGAAGGCAAAGCCCTGCCGTTTCAACTTAGTGGAACAAGGCAATATGGGACTTGGTTTCTTAGAATTTCCACTTTTAAAAAGACACCAAAAATATATTACAACAGCGTTACTAAAAGATGGGTTTTACGCCTGTTTCTGGACAGACTTTGCATGATGAGAGTACCAGTATCTTTTTGTGAGTCTGGATCCTAGTATAATATGAGATGTTACTTGAAACCCCAAAGGAAAATTATCTTTTCACTTGCCCCCAGTTCAGGATCAAGGAAGGAACAAAGCTGTGCCTCCATCAAAGGGTTTGAACTCTGGGCGGATGCAGATCTAGGACTTGAACTCAGGCTGGTTTGCAACTAGACCACCAATCCTTTCAGTGAGCTCACTTTGGAATTGTCTGAATGAGTTCAAGAACCCATGTATTGAAAGAAGGATAAAGCCGCAGAGAATAAAGTACAGATACAAAAAATGTAAAACAAGACAACAACTCCTTGACAACCCTGATCCGTTCTTCAACAGGAAAAGCAATATTTATGTAGGAGCCAGCCTTGTGTAAAACTGTTGATTTAGTAGTAGAGATGGTGGTGACAAATTGAACTGAGGCTGACTGTTGAGTTTGCTAACGCTGTATCAACTGAACCCCCCTGTCCTCCCTACCAGCTGTTACCGTACACTAATACAAATGACTCTGCTACAATGGACTCCTTGTTTAAGGGGTGGGCTTTCTCCATGTTTCTCTGCAATGGATGTGGACGGCTTTCAATACTGTAACTTCACAGAGTTTAGGTCATATGGGGTTCATATATGTGGAGATTGTGGATGTTATTTCACCAGCGTGCACTTTACTGTAACTTTCTCTGATATGTTGTCGGAATATATGGGGAGGCTCTTGAAAAAAGGCAGATCTCAAAAGACTTTCACTATCAAGAAAATCTTTGAAACATGCTGAATTGCATTGGAAACGAGTCAGATTGCCATGCTCCATTGGAAAAGAACGTACTGTTTGGAGAGTGAATCCAAGATTTCTCATACAGTGCTCATAAACAGTGTTTCAGCTCTCTGGTTTTTGGGAAGAGGAGTGAATGATTCTCGAAGTAGGCAGGGGATCTGACCTCTGTGGGCTGCAAGGCTATTGTGACCAGCTGTGTCGTCCTAGGGGGTCTTCTTTGGAAACACTTGCTGTAACAGCTCTGGAAAACCCTTTAGTTGTGTGTGTGTGTGTCATTTAAGACCCCAAATTATCCAGGGATGACCCCGAAACAGTAAATCCATCCCAATCCCAGAGTCAGTGATGAATTCTCTGCTAATACTCCCATAATAAAGAGTCCTTGTACAGGGAATACTTGCTTCATTGCTTTTGGCTCATTGTGGCCAAAGCTCTACTGATGCACCGTCCTCACATCACTTCAACTCAAGCCAAATCCAAACAGTGTATGTCAGACCCAAATGTTTTCCGTCCATCCAGAGCGTGTCTCCAAGATTAAGCTCTCTGGCTGATCTCGCATCTCTCAGAAACAAGTTTGTGCGCTGTAATCCTGCGGAGGAACAAGTCTAAGGCAGGACGAAGAGCATGTCGAACAGACGTGGAGCGTGTCAACATTTGAAATTTGTTTTTCCCCTGGTTCATGGTGAGGGTCAGGTTGTGGCCTGTAACGACTTCCAGCTCTGGGGAATTTCAGCTCTGTCTTTCTCCTTCTGGGTTTTGAGTAGGTTTTGTAGTGGTATTGCTGTGTAATTTTGTCGGTTGTTCATTTTTCTTGCAGATCAGACCACATTCAGGACCGCCACCCCAGTCAAACAACCTTCAATTAGTGTGTTACCCAGCTATAATGTTTTAACTCAATACTTCTGAGAATTCAAATTATTCATATAGGTTCTGAGACTTCCAACATGGTCCTCTTCTCTGGAATGGTTAATTTACTCTCAATGGTCATCTCATTATTATGAAATTACTAACATGGAAACTACATAATTCTCTCTCTGCTTCCCATTTCTTGTCTTGTCTTTTGGGAACATACCTGATATACTGGCCCTTTTTTCCCCTTCCAATAACCTCAGAAGGAAGAAAAATACCACACAATCATTCCCCTCATGATTTGGGCCATTTTGGCTGGTGAACCGCAATGGAGTTCAGTACAACAGAGCCGTGCATGAAGGCATTCGACCACAGACCCAAAGACAGCTTAGTTTGGAGGGAACAGACAGAGGGAAATATTGAGAGAGAGGGAGATACTGACACAAAATGCAGACAAAAGAGCAAAGAGATTTTTCCCCCTTAACATGGAGGAAGGAAAGAAGTCAATGAGCTGGGTGGATTTTCTTTACCCTCCTCTCTGACTGGGCCATGCCTCAGTGCTTGTGGGTTATGAGCTGGGCAAAGCCATACTGTGCGGAGGAATGAGGGAAGGAAGGAGGAGGACAAATGGAGGCAAGGCGACAATGGAGAGACTGAAAAGCTTTTTTTTTTTGCGATCGACTTTTTGGTTTGCTCCAACAGGGAGGATTTCACAAGCACACATATCCATAGACACAAATCTAAGTCAATACTGTATACACAGTATGTACAATATGCTTAACACCACACCATCCATACACAATGCATTGTACAACACAATGTATTGAGTCATGACACATTACAAACAATGATACAGTGGTAAATAAAAATCCTAGGTGGTCTAGATGATGATTATTATAAGACACTCACTATTATAACAACCACCAATATAAAATAAATTATATTTTTAAAGAAGCATTTATGTTTTTGATTCCCTCAACAGACCATGGTTTAGACATAAATTTGATGATGACAGCTACATTGCATGATGTGTCATAAAGATTTATGCTAGGGTTAACTCCATCAAAGCAGGTTTACATGGGTTTACCCTCCACTCTATCTCTGCATATACTATGAATGAGCAATATGTACACACTTGCAAAAGAGCGTGGAAGTTTGATGAACTGAAAAGAGATGGGAAAAGACTGCTGTACAACCGAGGAAAAGGAAGTCTGAAGTGTCAGCCTGAATGGATCTGACACCTCCTCTCATGCTTGTCTCAGATCAGCGCACATTTCTGTTTCTACCGCGTCATACCGATTGATGAAGAAAGGCTTGAGCCAAATGCATATTTTACATGTCATCCAGCAAGGGATTACGATATTTCATAACAGCTACGTAACCATGCCAATTCATAACCATGTCAAGGCTTTGTCTGCAGATGAAGGGCATGGTGATTAGAGCAAAGAGGCACGCTGCTGATTCCATTGGCCTGGCAATGCTGATATGTTGTGCTTTTACTGTCACAACTTAGGCTGCAAAAAATCCATTATGGTGCAAATAAGGGTGATGTTGTTACTGAGCTAATACTTTCTCTGCCTGTGTTTCTCTATTCCAGGATCCTAGCTACTGGATCCAGGTCCACAGGCTGGAACATGGAGACGGAGGCATCCTGGACCTGGATGACGTGCTGTGTGATGTGGCCGATGACAAAGACAGGGTGAGTCACAGTGTGTGTGCCATGGATGTAAGAGAGAGAGAGCATGATGGTGAGAGTGTGTGATGTGTGTAAGGGAGAGAGGTAAAGAACGAAAGTCGTGTTGAGAGTGTTTGCTCCAGTTTATTTCTGCTTAAATGGACTTTTGGCAAACGTGAGGAAGCCAACGCCCAGGTTTTGAGAACTTGTCCTGAGATTTCTCCTCAAGCTTTGCATATGCTCTTCCAGTTGTTGTTGTTGTTTGTCAGGGCATGATCGTGACAAACTCCCATTGCTTGAATGCTTCAAGCGGGTTTAGATAGAACATTGGTTTTGTATCGTTCTCCATCCTACATTACTGCTACATTCTTTGGGTTTGACTTGTGGAGAAAGTTCCAGTACAAATAGCTGCAGCTGGACATACATTAGTTGCTATGGTGATCAAATTTGGCATTTTTGCGTAGCAGGACTGCTTGCCACTGCCATTGCCCTCCAGCACAAAATGGTTTTGATGATAGGTGAACTCTGGCACTCTGGTACTTTGGCATAAGGATCTGGAGCTAGAACAAAGGGCTCAACTGACATGTGCTTTTGATTTTAACTGTCTGCTTTTACTGTTTTACTGTCAAACTATTACTAAGACATTACCGAACAGTAAACTACTGGACAGTGCTGTGTTGTTTCTTTAATCATTGCACCCTGTTGGCAAATCATAGTTGCGGGAGGTTGCAGGAGAAATGACGCATAGCTTACTGTATTACATTATAAGCTTCTTTGATGTGTGTGCAGGTGTGTGTGTGTGTGTGTGCATCATATTTGCAAGCATGAGTAAAAAAAAATCTGAGTAAAATGTGTGTCACAGGCGGCGTGATATCCCACTATCAACCCTACCCCCAAGACTAACTGTAAATGATTACCCACAATCCCGCTGCGTCCTTCCTGTGGGAACAGTGCTGAAAGAGACTCTGCACCTGAGTCACTAGCTTTCTGACTTTAATGTTGGACCACTTGGTGTGCTGTAAGTGGCTATGTTGGCAAGACATGATGTGAACTGATTGAAATGTTTTATCATAATCATGATCACAGCGGGTTCTGATTAATTGTGCTGGTTAAAATTAATTTCTTCAAATCGTTGTTTGCAAGGTACTGGAACAGGAAACACATTGCTTTAAGGAATAACTCACTTGAGAGATTGTCCAATTGGGGTCAAATTACATGTTAAGTAACATAGATACCAAAATCATCCATAGGTCCCTGGTAGATCACTGGCTCCAGTGCACCATGCTAAAACGTCAACATACACTTTGTAACTTGATAATAATGCGCAAATTATAACTTTCAAGCTTTCAAGAAGATTGATAAAATGGACACAAAATATGATATAAAAAAATCCAGCATTTTGAACCACCAGTGGCAACTTTACCTGTTTCCATAGTGAAGCTGGTGGATGATGGGATACTGTGTACAGCTGAATATGTAGTTGCTCACCTATGCAGGCCACAAAATAAAAACTTTAACAATGCTTTATTGCTAAAACGTCAGGCTTTTTACTTTGAATAATGTCAGTAATCGTCCATGCTAAAGTAATAGCATGGAACACCAGTGTTTGATTTACCATAGACACATGAATTACTTTTGTGTCAATGCTGTCATCACTTAACAGGTAACTTGACCGATGGGCCACCTTCCCAAAAACTTTGTGTTATTCCTTTAACTGATGATGAAATATACAGGTTTGGTTTGCAGGTGTTATCTGTGATTACGATCTTACGTTTCTGCTGGATTCCCTCGGGATATCTGGTGTCTGGGAACCCGTGCCATGTTATGAAATGGTAGTATCCTTCACAGGAACAGTGTGTGCTCTGTGCTGCTGTCTCAGGTTGAATGACTAATACATTTTACATGTCTGATGTCTCAGGTTTATGCAGTGCAATGGTCTGTCAATTGATGTCAACAATTGGCATGTCTTACAGAGAAATTAAGATGGATATGTGCATGATGGTTTTGTGTGTGTCTGTGTGCGTGCAGCCTAAGAAGCCATAATGAGATGCACTTGGTGCCATGGTTACATATCAGGTGGGATCAGTAGTGGGAGCAGCTGTTTTGCACCTGCTGTCTGAAACACTCCTCGCAACCTTGTAATTTATTTCCCCCCTCCTTTTGCCATTTTCTCTCCCCTCCTCTCGTCTGCTCTCCTTTCCAACAAGCAAACTTTGCTAGTCATGGCAAAACAATGAAAAACTCGTCAGCAAATATGCATTCATAATCTTTAGTCATCAGATCATCTGCACTGTGGCGGCGAGCACTTGCTCCCCCTGGTGGTCATAAGGACTCATTACATTTGCTGTGCACAGAGTCACAAACTGATAAGTATGATATGACAGAGAATGTTGCTTAAGAAACTTTTTTTTTTTTACCTAATATACCTATAATATTCCTATTTACAGGAGTTACAGTGTGCCAGTGCCTTATTGTAGATTATATCACTATTATAATCCTTAAAAAATCCTTAAGGGATCTACAGTACTTACAACAGTGTTCCTATATGATATTATATGTAGCTGGTATTTTTCTGTGATACTTGTGTCCTTGTACAGTGTAAGTCATATAGGATGTGTGCTAGACTGTGTCACACCCCTAACAAAGGTCAGTGTATATACATTTCAGAGCTAGATAGCCAGTGCGCCTACAAAGTAAACAGTGATGCAATAGTCATGAGATTTGACATACACAGTTGTGTGTGATGACAAGTTGCTATATGTGACCCAGTATAGGCAGCACGGTTCAAATGGAAGTGGGTTGGGTCTGATTTAAGGGCAGTGTTAACTTTACACCAGTGGTACAGCCCTAAGCTCACTCTCTCTATGTGTGTGTGTACACATATGCTTTTATCTGTGCATGGATGTTTGCTTCCTTGTGTGTGTGAGTGTGTAGTTGTAGTAGTTAATCCAGTCTGTCCAGTTCCCTCTATCAGCCACTACTTGCCTCTGTGTTTTTATCTCATGTTGTCTACTAACACAGCAGACCCACAGCTGCCAGTTAAACACAATCCTGCTCTCACTGCTTTGAACATGCTGCACTGAGAAAGAGCGACTGGACGTGTGGAGTCCACCTGCTGTTTCCACTGTACAGAGCCTGCTGGTTTGATACTGGCCTGTTGCCCTTTGGCGCTCTCACATAAAAAATATTTTGTTCTCACTCTTATGTCTTAAATCTCATTTTGAGTTTATTTATTCTTGTACACTGTTGCATAAAATGGGACTTCTCACTTTTTTGCTTTACTTTAAATTTTTCATCTTAATGGGACTAAATTTAAAACACTTTATAAAGCATTTAAACAGGCACGTTTGGAGACAGATTTTAAAAGAGGCTGCTGTCTTTTTACTTTCTTTGTACTTTATGTAATTAGAAAAGCTGCTTTGTTTATGTGTTTCTACTGTATGAGCACATATTACATCCCCTTGTGATTTGTTTGTATGTATATTTTCTCCAGCGCTCAGTCAACGCTGCAGAAATTGCATGTCATGTAACATGAGCCATGGGATTTTTTTTGCACGCCACGGCAGCACCGACACAAGTGTGACACATTTATCCACTTTGTCGTTGCCTTTTTCCCCCCATCCGCCCAGCGTGCCAAGCCTGCCCCTCTCCTCTGTGGAAAAGCTTTGACCCCGACGTGATTTGAACACGCAACCTTCTGATCTGGAGTCAGACGCGCTACCGTTGCGCCACGAGGTCCTGCCATCTGTGTGGGTTCCAGTGACCTAAGTTGACATCAGCTCCACCTCGTGGAAACGTCTCGGCTCCTCTCCCTTCCTCTCCCTCTTTCCTGCCTGCTCGATTTAGAAACTCTGTGCCAACCATATTCCCTTCAGACTGGGCTCTAAAACAGGCCACACACACACCAGCTACAGGTCAACAGCATAAATAGTGGATTAATTTTTAGCAGAACATTACTTTGAGTTACTCTTGTTTTAATATAAGCTTTACAATATATTATTACACATGTACTTTTCACTGTCACTTTGTCCAGCTTTTTCTATACTATCTATCTATTATGATATGTATTATAAATTTATGTTGGAAAAATCTGTCAGAGTAAAAAGTTAGGCAAACTCTATCCAACAACTATGGAAGAGTGGGTGAACTGAGTTTTGGAGGGTTCCCTGTATCTCTACTACATCCCAGATAGTGACATTATAGTGCAATATGATACATGTAATGTCATTATGATAACATGAGGGGTTGAGGGGGCAAACGGCCACAGTCAACCGATCAGCAGAGGAGTTAATGTAGAAATGATTACAGTGATTCTGCAAGTTGTCGTCACACACTTCCAACAATGAAGATTTCTGTCTGTTAGGAGTGCACGGCCTTCCAAGCCGTAAGATGATACGTGCGTGTGTGTGTGTGTGTGTGAAACCTGGCTCAGGTTCAGCAGTGTGTCAGAGTACGTCTGTATGATTCATATGTGATCACAGAGCTGCATGCTGGAGCCTGTCAGTTTCTGCTTCACAGACCAGCACACCGAAGACTCTGCCAACATTTCACCTGCTTCATTTGAGCAGTAGACCAGGATTATTTTGGAGGTTTTGATTCCACAAAAAGCCCAGTTGTTGCATTATTTTGGTTCTAATGTGACAAGCAGCTGAAGTTAAAGCCTAAACACCAATGATGGTTTGCTGGTGTCCAGTTTGCTCCAGCAGCGGTGATCATGTCCTAGCTTAATGAAGCTCTCCTGTCTGACCACAGATACTAAAAACCGCCTCCAAAGACTACAATAAAATTGGATTTTTGAATAACATGCTACAGGTGAATATGCTATCAATTAAAGGGTGAGTTGTGGTTTGTTGAAGTGGGTTTGTATGACGTGCTTATCCATAGTCAGTGTCTTACCTGCAGTAGATGGCAGTTTGGAGAGGCAAATTTTCTCAACTGTAGAAGTTCTGTATTTCTACATGAGTGCCCCTGGACTGCACACTGTATTAAAGGATAATGAGAAAATGTAGTGCCAAACGAAAAGGCTGTCTGATGACAATGTAACTTGGTCAAAATATTCTAAATTTATTGTACACTTACACTCAGATTGATATTTTTTTAGGTGGGTCTTTTTTGTTGGTGGCTAAATGTGGCTAAAACGTAGCCACAGCAATGCATTGTTTAGCTTCTGTGCCAGTTCTCCATGCTCCTTCTCCAGACTGGTGCTGTGCTGAGTGAGTGATGATGTCACATCTTGACATCTCGACTATCGTGTAAAATTTGACCTTCACATTTGCATTCATTCACCGCTTTATTTGGTGATTATTTATGTATTTACCAGGAATTACAGTACTCCCAAATGAAGGCAACATCTCTAGCTACTGTGGCAGTGACAATGATGTGGTGAAAAACTAGAGAGGAAAATCTAGTAAGGCAATATTTATCTTTTGCACCCTTTATACAGTCATTTGGCTTCAGTACACTTGCATTATGGTGTCTGGAGTAATTTTATGGTTGTTTTGTCCTTTTTGGAACTGAAAATGCAGCATCCATCCACTCCAGTTGTTTTGGAGAAGGTTGAAATAAAGCTGTGCCAGCTAGCTCACTGTGTGTTATACTGGCCTAAAAACTTCACCAGTGCTTATAACTTTTGTACAAAATTACAAAAAA
This sequence comes from Holocentrus rufus, assembly GCA_900302615.1. NCBI lineage: Eukaryota > Metazoa > Chordata > Actinopteri > Holocentriformes > Holocentridae > Holocentrus > Holocentrus rufus. The sequence continues at coordinate 5,505 of OMLF01017528.1, read as the reverse complement.
ATGACTTTGTGTTATTTATTTATTCAAGAAACACCTTAAAAATCATTTTTCCTGCCCAGCTGAAGTTGTTTTCTTTTAAACCATTCTTGTGTTTGAAACAAAACAAAATGGAACACCAACAAATTTTTACATATAATTTAACAAAAAAATGATTATTAGGTATTTATATAGTTAATATACATAGTAAACCTTGTTCTATGTGCATTTATGCCCCAAAAGATTTCATTTTAGGATAATGTTATTATTTTAAACCAATAACACTGCTGATGTGGCTGAATACGGGAAAGGCTTCAATGAAACTTCAACTGAATGAAAGTGTTACAATGGAACAAAAAGACATGAGACATAACTGGATTTGAGTTTTCATTCATTTATTATCAGTTATACATTAACATTAATTATAAATTCAAATTCTAGTTTATTTAGAGCCCAAAATAACTGTTTACAGTCTGAGAGGGCTTCACAGGCCCATAACAAAAACAGGCTAATGCTTAAACCCTAATAGCAGGCAATAAAAAAACTCCCCGAAAAAACCCTAAAGTAAAAGGGAAAAAAAAGGGAAGAAATCTAGAAATCTTGGAACCGGTGCCGACCAAGTAAGCAAAAAGTCAGATTAAACAAGCCAATTAGACCGAAATCAACCAGATGATCAGATTAAAGTACCCAGTTAGACCAAAATCAACCCAATTATCAGATTAAAGTACCTAGTTAGACCAAAATCAACCCAATTATCAGATTAAAGTAGCCAATTAGACCAAGAACAACTTAACAAGTCAGCACCAAAAACAGTCAAATACAACAAGTCATTCAATATAATTAACTAACAGCAAAATTTCTAATTTGAGAAAAAATCCTATCCAGTGCAAAAAAAAACAAAAAAAAACATTACCTCTAGTTGGTGGTCCTGTCGTCTTCCTCGCTGTCACTGATGACGATGATGGCGGGACTGGTGGCGACTCTGGGCCTCTTAGTGGGTTCACCTCCGGCGTCCTCCTCATCCTCCTCTTGGTCCTCCCTGCTCCTCTTGCTTCCGACTGTCGTCCGCTCAGAGGTGACGCTGCTGCTGGGCCCGGGGGAAGTCCTCCTCCTCCAAACTGGTCCCCAGGAGTCCATGGAGTCGGGATCCGAGTCAAGAGGGGCCAGTTCCTCGTCCTCATCTTCATCGTCGGCATCGTACATGGGGTCCGGTCCAGTTGTGCTCCTGCAAGAGAAAGACAGATCTACCTCTACGGCCAGCATGCCAATGTCCT